>JABUQX010005144.1:75000-100457 GCA_015478945.1 Trachelipus rathkii
ATTGTTATATATCTTTCTAATGAGTATACTTTCTTAGCATTAACGACATTAGTCCTATATTACTCATAGTAAATATTGATTACCCAATATAAAGTTGCTATCATACCCCAAGTTATATAAATATATATAGTAGAATTATAGATAGATATTCAAACTTCATTACAACCAAACTAAGGGACTTGGAGTCGAGTGGTTGAGTATTAGAAGATAACATTGAGATCGAATCCTAGCCTAATTTAGCTGCATGAAGCATCTGACCTTTTTGAGCTTGGCTAGCGACCGTATACTATTGCCAACAGGAGTACGACCTAACCCCTTGGTTCTTTAGCACTTTCAATCTCAGCAGGAGCGGTGACAACTGATTATACGAGATGAGAAGTTCACTCCTTGATATAATTTTATTAGTTGAGTTACATACCTCCTCCTTTGTACGTTTTAGTAGCAGAGAAGAGGTATGGAGGATCATGCCTGATTTGGGATAGAATATTATGTATATAGATAGGTTGTTAGGATGGGTTAGTTGGGCGCTTCTCTAGAGAGTTTTGGTACCCCTTACCCCCCTTTTTATACTAGAAGTATGATAAAAAGTTGATTCGGATCGTATGATAATATTTTTCGAGCTAAGAGAAGAGTTGAACTTGGTATGAATGATACCTCATATGTTACTGCGGAAGAGTGTTAGAATTGCCGAGTAGTTAATTTTCATATTGGCTCATTAAACCTATTCACCGACGCCTTGGATAGCGTGTATGTGCTGCGATGTAAGGAAGTACCTGTTGTAAGGAGAACTGTCCCTAAACATCTGAGGGCTCATGTAGATAACACAATTAGAGTGACATACAAAGACCCTAAACTTATGAGTTCCTAGTTCATGTATACACTTGTTTCCTTGAGCATCACTTAATCTACACGAACCTACACCTCACAAATTACACACAACAGCCCGACACACACACCACACACACTACACACGAGGCAGACCCCGCTAGGCGTGACATGTAAATAAAACCACATACATTTAACACCCAAACCCATCCAGCCAGACACTTACGTTCATACATTCAAGACCTCTAACCTAACCTCTACACACCACACACAACACACACACCATACACCACATACAACAGCATCCGACCACACACTCGATAATATTATTAATTAACTTTCACATCAACTCTTGATGCCTCAAATACTTTGTCTAACACCTCATACATTTATATGTGATGCCTCAACACTATCCTTCGTATTGCCTCAGCTTTGAACTTGTACCTCATATGTGTGAAAGTGGAAGCCCTACAGCAACTTGCATGATACCACTCATTCTTTCGTGTACTGGGAAACAACCAGAAGGAGCCCGCAGGAGACACCCCATGATGAAGATAAGAAAGAATGGGACTCCCAGAAGTAGAAGAAGAACACAACAGAAGGAGAAGAAACGAACAAGAAAGTAAGTTAGAAGATATGAAGTAGTAAGTAAGGTAGAGAAGAAAGAAAGTACGCCAGAAAAGAAAAGAAGAAAAGTAGAAGAGAACTTCAGAAGAAGAAGAACGTCCATAATCAGAAAACAAGACACAGAAAGGAGCAGAGGCAAGTGAGAAAGAAGGAGAGAGAGAGAGAAAACACAGCAATGATTCTCAACTTGACGTAGCATTAAAGTGAAGACCGTGGAAAAGACCGGAGTTTTGGTGTGGCGGAGTCAGACTGGCGTGAATTCTTCTCCAGCTTGCAACATTGAGTCACACTTGGGGTGTCCTTTATTGATTATGAGTATTTCAGTGAAAGTGACATAGAATATCGCAATTTCCGGTGTGTGAATCCTTCGTATATTATACTCACCAAAAAGAAGTATCCTCATCGTGTACTCACCTATAGTGAAAATTTTAAATTCAGTGCCAAGAGAGTCCTCAGCTTGGAAAAAACAAGGAAGCAAAATTACAGAGTAACAGACACGAGCCAAAACGGATCATACTATACTCCACCTTTTTGATGTTTCATTATATTCAATTTCAATTTAATTCAATCCAATTTGAAAATGTCGGTGAAAAGTATTTTGTATTTTTAATTTATTCTTTTCGTGCTTATATTTTTTCCTGTAATATAATAAAGTCATGTTTTCAAAGTTAATGATAATAATTAATTTACCTGGTAAGATGTTTTATAATAAAATTATGATTTATATAATCTGCATATGAATAATTATTTATAATATTGCAATGACTTTGGAATATTCGTATATAACATAGCGATTTCATAGTGAATGCCTTTTAAATTCTATATATATGGACCCCTATAACTGTTTAAATTATGTTGATATGAAAAATCATATACAGATGTTTCTTGTAGAGATTTCTGATGCTTACCGTTGGTAATTATTTTTTTATCCATGCACACTGGGCATTTGCAATCTTTCCAAGGCTATTGTAGTATATTCCAACAGACTCTTTTAGTGAAAGAAAAATTATTCACCGTAAGATAATATATTATTATTATTATCACACTCTAAAAAATAGTATTATTTTTTTTTTTTAGTTTATAATCTACTACAGTTTATATTTCAAATATTAAGACGAAATATTTAATATAACTTCTGACCTGTATACATTTTTCATGTAAAGTTTTGAAAATAGTATGTTCTTTAATTAAAATATAATAATTTGTTTTATTTGTTTGTTATTTTTTATTTTGAGAATTATGTTTGTTTTGAATTTTGTTTTAACTTTTTCATCCAGCTTATAATCTAAATACTTAAACTCAGATACTTGTTCCAATTGTGTACCATCCAACACAATTACACACTTCAAACTCTCCTCACCTACCACCATTACCTTTCTTTTACCCACATTTACTTTCAATGCCCTCCTTTTAAATATCCAGCCATACATCTCTACCAACTTCTTAAGACTCACCAAATTCACCACACAAAACCAAATCATCTACATCTGTCATACACCAATAAAAATAAAATAGACTGAGTAATTATAACCAGGGTAAACTTTATAATAATGCACACTTAACAATATTTCCAGGAATACCTCAAGTAGGCATTTCATCATTTCGATGAATTTCTGTACTGATTTTTATTTCATTTATATATTTATATAAAACATCGAGTATGAAAGAGTCTGAAGCCCACACAACACCCTACTAAGAGAGGAAAAATAAAATTAATATCAAATCAAAGGTTAACATGACTTGATATACCACAATAGAAATTGTTTAAGTTAAAGGAAGAAAGAAAGAAAGTTTTAATGACCATATTTAATGATGAAGCCGTGGGTCAGAGACTTAAGCAAAGAAAAAATTGACTGTATGTAGAAAGATAAGTTGAATGAGCTCTTCTCAAAGACAAAGATATGCATTCTGAAGAATAGTGTCCATCGTAATAGCGATAATATAACGAAAGTGACGCAATAATTCGGTAGGCATGAAGAAACTGGAGAGAACTAGTATGGGTGTCTCAGATTGTAAAATATGAAAAGCTCAGAACTTCACCCTTTCAGGAGGATCAGTGTGGGTAACAACACCCAATCGATGTGTTTTGCTTTAAAAATGAAGAGTAATGGAAGACATTTAGGCTACTAATGACACATTGGACGAAACAATACAGAACTATGAAGAACACTGCTTAATAAGTTAAAAAGATGAGTGGTAACAATCTACAACAGCTGCTACAGATCATTCATTTAAAGGAAATCAAGAGATAAGGTTACTGAAAGAAAAGTTAGACATCAAAGAAAGAAACTTACAATTCAAAGATTTTGATATCGTTCCACAACTCAAAAAAAAAAATCACCAAAAGAGAAAAGAAAAGGAACAAACATAGGGGAAAAACAGAGGAAAGGGAAAATATCCCAAACCGAGAGTGCCTCTCTGAAGTCATGAATACAATCTGAGATAAGATTATAAATAATTAATTGTTTTAACATTTAACAAATCATAAGGTTAAGAAGATAGAAAAACTTTGAAAATTGGAGGTTAGAACAAAATAACGATAGTGGGGGAGAAGTCTACTTTACTGAATAAGAAAACGCTTTCAGGAAGAATAGATGGAATAGTTAACCAAGACTGGATGCAAGTTAAGAAGGGAAATTTTTGAGAACTAAGTATTAAGTTCAGGGAGAGAGAGGTTTAAAATTATAGCAAATAGAAATTAAATATCTTAATATACAAGTCAGTATGATCAGGATCAGTACTTTTATTTGTAAAACTATGTAATATATTACAGTACATAAATAATACTTTTCTTTGCTTCATATAAGTAAGTTATTTTTGAATTAATTTTCTTATCTTTCTCTTCTAATATATGTGTCAACCTAATAAAAAAATTTATTTTAAGTATAACTATATTGATCAAGCAGTAAATACTTTGGAATTTTACTAATACCTAACTATATGAATCAAAGACAGTTAAATACTTCTGGAAATTTTACATAATAACTGTTTACTGCTACTAATAGATTTTTGAATTAAATAATTAATTAAACCCCGTCTATACATCTAAGAGCAGCTGTCACCAACAATAACTCACGAACGTACACACACTGCGCTCATATTATCTAAAACCTCTAAGGTTTGAATCCTGCGTCAGTCAGCAAGCAAAAACCAACATCTGGCTAGATCATCTGTAAAGCTTTAAAAATCACTTGATTGCTGAAACAATGTTATGATAAAACCAGTGATGGCGAATTATGATAAAAGCCCCATGCTCCTTCAAAGGGGTAATAAGAACCAAGCAAGCAAACAGCAATATTAAAACAATTACTAATATACATGCTAATAGTTTTATCTATCACAATTTGTCTTATTGGAAAAACAAGCAAATGTTAAAATATTTCTTAAGAAATATTAAAAGACAATATAAATATGCTTACCAATTCTTCAACACACTGACTAACAGATGAAATATTAACTCCAGATCTAAGTTTTGATTTTACTGGGGAAGAAAGTCTCTGAATATGCGGGGCCATCTTAATAAACACTCAGGACCTTTTTATTCTTTAGAAAAAATATAGATATTGTCATTTCCTATAAGGAGATACTTAATATAAATATTTTCAGAACCAGTAGTCTACAAACTGTGATGTGTATATCTTAAAGTTCTGAAAGTAGGAGAAGTTCTTCAGTTATCAAAGACTCATAAATGCCAAAGAAAATAATAAATTGTTTATATATATACACTATAATATATATATTAATATAATATAACTATAATAACACTATAATATTATAAATATATAATATATATATAAATATATATATAAAACTATAAATTAATATATAAGTTATATATATAGTATATTATATATATATCATTTCTTTACATTTGAAAAAATTAAGTTTTTTAAAAGTTTGGGTAAAAGTAAACAGATTTACTGTGTATAATTAACAAAAACCTTACATAACCAACTGATAGTGGGTTCATACAAATAGAATTTAAAAAAAAACATTGGTAGATTGATTCAATCTTATAATATTAGCAGAGAGGATTTAACGGCACCACTGTTTTCAGTACTTTTACACTATGGGGATAGCAAAGAATATATACAAGAATACTAATATATATAAAAAACTAGATCCAATATCAGAAAAAAAAATAAATCAGATATTTCATCAGAATACTTGAATTTCAGCTTAATTCCAAACAACAATAATACCATCAACCAGCTAGGGAGTTCTACAACTGCAGACCCATAAAACCTGAATAGATCAATCGTGCTATAACATAGACCTAACCTAGATGGATATTACATATCAATTTAGCATTCTATAAACTAGATGGATCTGTTACTATAGCTATGACTACCAATCTTTCTATTTACAGCTTCCCTTGCGCCTATTTTGATATATTATGATAAAAAGATGTTATTGTACAAAATTGAATTGAATACAGACAGTATAAAGATTCACACCAAGCACTGATCGGATGTCATTCATTCTAATGAGATTTATCATTTATTTTATATCTCATACATATAATTTTTAGAGTCTATGCTGTGGTTTATTAAAAGCTGTTTAGAGCCCCCTTATTGTAAACAAATAGGGTATCCTAATATTTTTCCTAAAGAGACTATACAGTGAATTTTATAAAAATCATTAGAGGATCCTTTAACTGTAAATATTAACCAACAAATAGAAATATCAAATATATTAAGAAGATATTTTAAAACAAACATATAACATAACAATAACCCTATTAACATATAGCGAGTCTACTATAAAACCCAACAATATGGTTGCATAGTAGAAATCAGAGCTACAGACAGCATGTCTTTAAAAATCCATAGGAAAATACGTCCTCTACAAAAAATAAACGAATAATAAAAAAACAAATGTGACGTCGGTCTCTTTAGAAAAAAGTTACAGAAGACACTCTCATAGTTTATCATAACCTGAACTAAAATGGCCCTAAAACGAGCATGAGCCATGATTTTTTTATAAGGCCTATAGGAAAATTTTTTAATAACTTCTAAAAGAGAGACTCAACTTTCTCCTAAAAGACTTAATCCATTTTCGAGTTTTTTTTTGTGTTTCCTTTTTTTTTTATTGCAATATCCTGTGATTTTCAATTTTTTTTTTTCTTATATATTATATATATAATATAAAGCTATATATAAGAAAATCCGGGAAAGATTTACATTCAAAGGAAGCTATCGATTCGTATAATGAATAACTATACCTGAAGCAACTGACTTTGTGTTACTAAACCCAAATGGGATCACAGTTTGATCTCGCAGCTTCTGGGGGAATTCGATTGTCGTCAAAGAAATAATCATAAATAGTATATATATATATAAAATAATAAAAAGAATAACATGATAGGTATAAATACATATACGAGTTTATCATGGATATAATACTAGTAATTTTCGATATATATGAATATATAGTAAAATCAAATGTCCAAATGGTAATTGAATTATAGAGTACAAGAACTAGAAAGTTGCGTTATTGGGTGTTTGTTACGTTTTAATATTGGGAATTATATGTACTTATTGGGGTATCATCACTCAACGAATTACCCACGGGTACCCGCCCCAGATGACAAGAAATTCGGGAAGGATCTCTCGCCATCGTTAGAGAGACTACGGGGGGAAGGGAACTAATATCCACCCCTCATCGGGAATGGTCTCCGGAAACCCACAGCATCTAATTGAAGTCTACTATGGGTGAATCAGCGGGGTTCCCTACCGACCCCATTCCCCTCCGGGGTATGAAAACGTCCCCCCCTTTGTCCCCCATCGGCTTCTGAACCCCTAAAAAGGGGAAATACTCCATTTTAGGGGCTCGATTGACTCACCCTCTGCCTTAAAAGCTAAATCCCTAAACTTTACTGAATCCACATGATGCCGAAATGTAAAAAAATTAAGACCATATAAATAATAATTACATAATTTCAAAGCCTCTATCTCCCACAATAATATTATAATATATAAAATAATATTATTATATTACCTCAACATGAAATCCTTGGCCTTGACATTAACAAAAAAATGTTTTCAAAAATATTATAAGCCTCGACATATATAATCCCAAAAATTCCTATAATTGATCTCCATTAGAAAAATATCGACTAGTGTTACTCTTTTCCTTCCTCTCTAGGAATTAGTGACTAACCTTAAAAAAAAATAGCAAGCCAAGGATTATATTTTTGCTAAATAGTCGATTTGCATCCTTTACAATAAAAACCTATATATTCTGTACCTTGTTTAGTTAACATCAACATCGCAATATCACCAGTGCTATACATGTTTTTGTCTTTCTATTGACTTAACTAGCTATATTGCAGAAAGCAAATATGAAAATATTTTGTCACCAATATAATTCTTTATAGGACAACCAAATTACATTATAAGTCATTCATACACGCAAATCTTTATAGACATAAGTTAACATCAAAAAGACGATACCTCCACTCATCTAATATTATTTAGCATAGTTTATTTACTTAAACTGCCATACGTTGCTAAGTTACATAATATATATTCCATAATATTGACCAGTTATTCAACCCACAATGACGAACATTACCATATAATAATACTATATATATAATATATATAATAAATAAATATAATAATATATTATATATATAAATAAAATATAATAATAATAATATAATATAATAAAATATATAATAATACTATAATATATAAATATATATAATATATACTCACATATAACTTTAACATTAACGCAAGATGTGACGTCAGAGATACCATCACGTTACGCAACCACGTCACAGTATGACGTCACGCATTTCATTTAGCTATACGTACATACAAACGAAGCTCCGTTTAAAATTCATTATAATAAATGTCTTATAATCCTATGCATTTTAACAACTTTGAGGCTGTAACTTTTTTTTCCATAGAGACCGCCACTTGGTTTTTTAGTCATTCATTAATATATATTTTTTAAGTATATCCTTGTGATTTTTATAGAAATCGGGGGTGACACCCCCTTTGCTCTACTTTAAAACCACTATCTAAAACTTGAAATGGTCTACAAATAAAACCCTTCCCAAAAACTCAAGTAAGTAAGGTATTTTACCAATAACAAGGCCAAATGTTGAATCCTCTAAGATGAACCCTAAGCTTGCAGGACAATTAAAAAAAAAAAAAAAAAAAATAAAATCGCAAGACTACTTTCTATAGAAACTAAAAAAGGGGGGCCTTCATTCATGCTTTTATCTAGCATATATCGTGTATATATAACTAAGTTAGACGATACTCTAATAATCCATCGAATTTCTAGCTATAGAATGTTAGAATCTAATTAAAAAAGTTCTACATTAAAGACAACTCGGGATACTCGGCTGTAAAACAAATATCAGCTAGATACCATCAGTTACCCATAAATAGAACAAAGACTTACCGATAGTCTACCATAGGTGTAACATTATCCAACTACCTTAAAAGCATTTTCAGATTATTCTCTCCTATGTTTTGTGCTAATAAATGGTAGCAAATGCTAAGTTTGCATTGGTGTTGTCAAATTTAAGCAGACTGGAGATATTTATACTGTGATATAAGTAACGCAAAATCGTAAGAAATGCTAACAAATGTTAGGAGTATTTTTAAATTTTGTTAAAATTGCAATTTTCCATACTAAAGGCGTTTTGCATTGTGTCATTTGTCCGAGAGATTTGCATTTTAGAATGCATGCAATTTAAAAGGAAGATTGGCGGCACTGGGAAAATTATTGAAATTGATGAAAGTCTCTTTGGAAAACGTAAATATAACAGAGGTAAACTCGTTAATGGTCAATGGGTTATCGGTGGTGTCGAAAGAGGTAGCAAAAATTGTTTTTCTGTACCCATCGAGAATCGAAACAGCGAAACTCTTACAAATATAATTACTGAATACGTGCTCCTCTGACACTATCATAACAATTTTGGAAAGGTTACAAAGATCCTCCAGAATTTAAATTATAACACCTTCTTTACTGTGAACCAATCTCCTCCATTTCAAATAAATCAACTGACACACTCCAAAACAATTGAAGGAACACTGGTCACGAAATGTTATTAAAAAATAACTTTAAAATTTTGTGCTGAAATCGTTAACTAATAAATACAGAAGCTCTCATCGGTTAAAATTCTATAAAATAGAAGTGAAGCCATTAACTTGAGAAAAATACTACCTTAACCTAATGTAATTGTAATCTATACATACACAATAATTAGATTATATAGCTATCCCTAACTAACTTAACTCCCTAATCTAACCTATACCTAGCTTACGTATACCTATATCTAACATATTGGCATGCACACGTAACGAAGTAACATATTCCATGTTTTAATGCACTTTTAAATCGTAACCGTTGTAAATTGCATGAAAAAATTGTATACAATTGAATGGACAGTAACTTCTTGCGATAAAAAATTGCTTCTTATCTTAAATCTCTTTGGGAATTCCTTTGGTGGTGAAGCTTCAAAAAATAAATAATTTCAAACTTTTCATTGAAGCCATCGGACGTCATTTTCACTAATTATTGTTAGTATCTTATTATTCTATATAGTATATATATATAAGATATATATATATATAATTATATACATATATATATACGTTTAGTATATTAGTTTATATATGATATTATATATATATCAATTTCTTAAGAGACTGTAATAAATTATATGCCGATAACATTATTTAGGTCCTTTTATGGAAAACTATTAATTCTTTTTTTCTGTGTTTTCTGAGCCGACGAATGGAACAGAGGGCGGGAATCGAAGTCCCTCCGTCACCCCGCCTGTAGGCCGAAGATCCCTGCGAACTCTTTCCACTTGAGATTTTAATCTTGAATTCCTTTTTGGTTAAAAACAAACTGCTTCATGGCACTTTTGACGCTCTATTGCAGTGTTCCTAACCCTGGGCGAATGAATTTCGATAGGTGGCGCGTAAGACTAAGGGGACAATGAGCACCTGATAAAAGCAAGATTAAGTTCGTAGATATTACACTTATCTTTATAATGATATATAAAAAATATCTTTTTATTAATATACTATATATATATATATATTAATATATAAATATATATATATAATATTATATATATATATAATATAGCATAATAATCTGTAAGTTATAGAACAGGCGATACCCATATTATTCTAACCATTGAACAAGTTGAAAAACAATTGAAGCTCTGTTTTATCTCCGATTTTATTTTTAATTTTATTAAATTTACTGGTAATAGTAGCGATTAATTATTCTTAATAATAATTCTTTGAAAAATTTAAATGTACTCATATTTACAATTTATAGAAAAAAATCCCTAATTTTTGTACCGAACAAAGTTTTTTTAAAAACTGTTGACAAAACATAACGTGTTTTGAAAATGTTAACCTTAACTGTGCCCCTTTACTATTATGTTCCAGCACACTCTGATTTCAGTATTATTTTTCTGTTTCGGGAGTGACAAGTGTTCATTTTGTCTTAGGTGATATTTTTTTGCTACATGTCTTAAAACTGCGGGTCCCCAATTTATATTTTCATAAATGCCATTTTATGTCTCGAAACGAGTGACACTATTGATCGAAGATAGTGTCAATTCATAGTTCAAAGATGCTGGTATCTTTGATAGATTGGTCACTATGTTAAGGAATTTTGTTAGATAATACGTCTTTACCTGTTGCTGTTATGCGGGAAAAGTGGGAAATATCGAGTATTGTATGACCTATTATTTATGCTACTTTTACCTTATAATAGGAAATTCAGGCATGTTAGCGGATTATCATACGCCTAGGTATTTAGTGATTTGCATTGTTACATTATCATTCTTAGTTCAGGTTATGAATAGTAGCTTTATTGATGTTAAAACTTTGTTGCGTAAGCATATTATTCGTAGGTCGGTATATAAAGAACTTATTTTTTATGTTATTTATCCAGAAATCGCTAGTCGAATATGATTTTGAATCAATAGTGTCAATAGATCATTAGGTGCAGTGGGTTGGGTACGCGGACTGCAGGGTGGGTGTTTGATTTACTGATTACACTGTTTTAAAATCATAAACTATTACGCTTACTGTGCGCATATTTTATTCAGAACTTATTTTTTATTCATGGTCAGGGAATAAAATTTTGTTGATTCTTAGGTTATGGTTTGGTTAAAACTTTGTTATTGTTGCAATTATTCGTTAATGTTAATTAGCTTAGGTTACGATAATTTTGTTAAATTGTGTTGTTAAATCCGTAAAATTAACATGGATATGTTAGAGATATGTTTGAAAAAAGTGTTGAATACGGTTACATTTCGTACGAATGTTATACTTTAAACTGTGTTAAGTGCGGAAATTGTTAATGTTAGTAGTTTATTCGTAGTATGGTGTGTTAGGTTTTGTCATTGTACAATTTATTCTTAGTTCAGGTAATTATGTTAGCTTATTACATGTAAATACTGTTACGCTTAGCATAAATCGAAAAGTCTGTATATAACGAATATTTTTGTGTTTATGTTTCTTGTACTATATTAAAAAATATGACCATTAATCAATAGATCAATAGATCAAAAGGCAATGGTGGAAGGGGTGGGGGTGGTTTGTTACTGTTACTGATTTACTGCTTTAAAATAAGCTAAACTACTTCACAATTTCTATGTAACCATTTTATTCAAATACCACTTTATTCTTATTGTCTAGGCTTGGATTAAAACATTTTGTTATTTTACCAGCTTATTTCGTTGGCTGTATGCATAAATTAACAACGCTATCGACAAATTTTTGTTAATATGATTACTGTGTAATGTAAAATTAACGTTAATATGTTAAAGATATGCTTGGAAAAGTATGAAAAGGTTACGTTTTTGTATACCATGCTAGTTATCTTACTGGTGTTAAGTTTCGGAGACTTTGCTGACTGTTGAAAACATTTTATCGGTCGTAAGTTATGTTTAGGATGTCGTTGTACATATTTTCGTTAGTTCATATTGATGCCCTGATGTTAGCTTTATTAACTGTGAAACATGTTATTTAGCATAATTTCCGCTGGTTATATAATTAAAGAATTACATTTTTGTGCTATGTTTATTTTTGTCTAAGTGCTCAATTTCACGTCAATTGATTTTATACTTGTTCTTCTTTGTATACACATTAACTATATCGCGAACCTGTTCTTATTGTTATTCGTTGTTAACAGAATATAGTAACCCTTTTGACTGATATGGTTCTTGTACGTCGTATCTTTTCTTTCTCTGATTGGTTAAATAATCTCATACATTAGAGACTGCTACGCACTCGATTTCCAACAGTAAGACATTTTTCGCTGTCTGATACGACTGAACATCTCTCCTCGCATCTCTACGCTTTGGGTTGTTATCTTCCCGAGAGTTTCGCTTTATTCCCTAACGATTAATTCATTCCATATTAATTCGTAAACCCGATGCGCGACCGCTCATTGCCTGTCACTTTCCTGCTAGTAGGATCAAATAATAACCTTTGATCTCATTTGATGCTGATGATCATCAAGATTATCGAACATGCAGCAGCATGGTAGGATAATATGTGGTTACTTCTGATGATCGACCATAGAGAAATCTAACTGAAGCACAGAAGTAATTGGTTCTAATTAAATATGACGTGTTCTCGTCGCCGTGGAAGGATATTAAAAACCTTGTATTTTAATCGCAATCACTGGAAAATCCATCGATCGCTGGTGACCTTGCTGCGTACGTGTATAATGGGTTTCACAGTCCGAACATTCTGAAAATATTACAGCAATGTATAAAATAAAAAACAACAATTAAGAATTAAGAATAATAACGTTGATCATACTTGATGATTAATACATATAGCACATGGTTGTAATCTATGATATTTACACCGAAACATGTGGTTTCCCTTATAATACAGTATACAAGAGTGCGTTAATAACTATCAAACCTTGGATAGTTAACTTCTCTCTGTATGAGATAATGCAGTGCTGCTGAACAAAATAATTCAAAAAATGGTTTAGCGCTGTTGCTGAAGGCATTTATACTATACAATCCTTTCAAAGGTTTTGAATCCTTTAGAGACATTATAGACTATCCAAGTTATGTTGAATCTATGTTTCTCATGAAATTATGAATTTAATATATTTAAAATAAACTATGTTTTTATGTATAAACATATGTTTTAATGTATTTATATAACTCCTCTTTCAATGAAATTATATTTGACTTTTTAATAATTATAAACTTGTTTTACTTCCCTTGTATGTTCGCTTTATTGACTAAGTTGTTTAAGATAGCTTTTATTCTTACATTTCCATGTGTTAATACTGTTGATGTCATAGTTTAGCTTACAGAGGTAAAATCTTTACTCTTGTTTTCTTACCCCGTTAGGTCTATGAAGTGTTAGGTAAGGTTACACCTCTGATATCAAAACAGGATACCAGATGGAGAAAAGCCATTCCGGCAAAAGAACGTTTAGTCGGTGACACTGATTTTCTTGCCAAACCAGGTGATAGTTCAAAAGCCTTCAAATATTTATTAAATTCTCAACACAGCTGATATGCCCACATCGTTCCTTGTGGTACTATTGCACATACACAGTCACTTTGGAAATGAAGAAATTGTGCTCCACAATTTAGTTATCGCACTTTGTAAATTGCTTGTCATGTATATAATTGTTTTACTATTTTAATTGGTATTGGTATTATTTTCGTCTTTTTTATAACTTTTGACCGACGTACTTTTCTTACTACAAGCTTCCGGGCATCAATAGAAAGAATTCAGCCAGAGCCATGGCTTATTGCGTGTTTGGAAGATTTAATCTGATGTGGTAAAACCATTTAACGGAGAATCAGACATAGAAGCATGCTCCTGAAGTCTAAATGGTGTAACATGACCCAAAAAATAAAGAATGAATAGTTTATTTAACCTATGATTTTGGAGGGAAACTTTGGCGGTTTTCCTTGAAATGCCCACAAAAAAAGGACGTTACTTACCGAAGAGATAAAAATAAATTAGAATAGGTCTTTGGGAACTCTTTTTCTGTAGCCTTCAGCGAAACCTCTGTGAGAATAAATTCGCGAAGAGAACCAATATGATTTATGCGACATGATTTGAGGAGACTGACAACAATCAGCTTCGGTTAATCCGAGGAAAGTAATATAAGAGACTTATGAAGCGATTACCCGGAAAGATTTTCAAGAGAAATCAGGGAAATGGTCAACGTGAGAGTTGCATACATAGAAGCAATCTTGTGTCAGCGGTGAGAAGCCATGGTAACGTCCAATTGATCGGTCAATATCGTGCTGTCGCAGAAGCATCTAGACTGGAAATGAAGTGAAATAATTTACCAGAGAAAGGTCAGTGAAGTGCTTACTCGTGTGAGACCTCATTACATAAGAGAATTGAGCTCTGGCCGTTAAAAACTCCATTTATACAATCGTAACTATGCTATCAATTGCGAGCAAAGGATCATTTCCGCAAGGGAAGCACTTTAAGGACCTTCTGAAAAACGGAATCGGAGGGGTTGTTACGCCGGAATCACGCCCTCTGAGTTCAAGTCCGATTCCCTTAAAGAAAACAGGTCTTAAACTGGTAAAAGTAAGTAACTGAAGTTGTGATTCTGATGCACTAATCGATAGTAAGCCTCCGGCTTATGAGAGCGATGGATCGCTTCAGATATTGTTGCATTTGAATGGAAGAAGGTCGAAGTTGATGGAATTAACAAAGTGACTATCGAAATAAGATGGAATGAGAACAATCTTTCGAGTTGTAGTGATGGAAAATATTATTGTCGGTGAGTAGCATAATATTAGGATTGGATGTAATTATAATTCGGGGGATCTTTTCATCGCACAATGGCGGAAAGAATTTGGTCATTTCTAATGCGATAATGCAAATTCGTTGCTTACTAAGCCTAAGTAGAAGTGAGAATTCGAGGGTTGACGATTTCTGCGATTTCTCAGAGCGTTTCAATCGGAAAGTTTGGACGGTAAAAGGGAAATGGAGGGAGAGGAGCCGTGCTTCAAAATAAGGTGGGAGTCTACGGAAGATCTATGAGTGAAAACAACTGAATTAAATTTGATGAGGAAATTGAAAAATGGATAGAAGGAGAAGGAATTCTTGTGCCATGGAAAGGAGAGGAGAGAGGGGTGATTCCTTTGATGGCAGTTGTGCATCAAGAAGACACTTTAGACTGCATTTTTTTGACCGGATTAAAATAAAATTTTGTAAATGCGGGAAATTCTTCAGTTTGGCAGGCCGCTATTAAGAAATTGAGCAGAGTCCGATATGGAAATAAATGCTTGATCCTAGTAATGTCCGCCTTCCCTTTCAAATTAGATATCGATAGAGAGTTTGTGGAAACACCAATCGTTTAATAAGGGAGAGTAATTTTTTGTCTTACAACGGTTAGCTTTGGTGTCCCACTGCAGCCATCAGGGTAAAGATCAAAATTTTGAGAACTAGTTGAGATTTTATGAAGCCGTAATCAAACAACGAACGATTTCAAATGTTAGTTTCTTTTGTGGATGTGTGGAAAAATATCTTCGAAAAGTGAGGACGCCATCTATTGAAGTTTGGCTAGTCACGAAGGATCCAGAAAAGTTGTTGAGGAACAGGTATTATCGACTCATAGACTTGGCAAAATGCCGAAGGATTTGATTATTTTCGAGATGGAATACATCCCCGATACATTATAATGAGCGAATATAAAAAAGAATATATTTTCGATTTGTGGAAAATTAATTGGCCATTATCCGGTGGCGGGATGGTTGAGGTTGTGGTGAGCTATTTTATGAGTTATACTGCAAAACATCTTCATAATATTATCTAAAGTGAAGATTTCGAGTATGATAGACTTAAATCCCGTATTAGAAATCATCCAGTAAGGCCCTAAAATTTATTGACAAACTTGTCAAGGGTTGTTTGGTGCGAATGCAGCCACAATTGCCTTTATAGTGGCGCTGGAATGATCAGAAGCAAAATTGTAGAGACCAGAGTGGTTGAGGAGAGACGATTGCGGTTCCATATAAACCGTAAGCAGAATTAGAATCGTTGTGAAAAGGATAAATCTTTGTTTGAAGTGGGTATTAAAGAGAATAACAATAATGTGTGATTCCAGACGGTTGTAAGCTGGGTGGACAATGTGATTCATTAAAGATGTAGAGTGAAAACAAAAGGGACTGCGGAGATGGTGGTGAAAAGACGTCTGGCGAATATATCGCGCATCTTGTGAAGATATTTTGTGATTAATTTACAAGATAATGTTAGTACCCTCGAATAAAACATAGCTGGACAGTAACAAGAATATTCGGAAAGCAAAGGAAATGGAAAATGCGAAGAGGTTTGGTGGAATGTCGGATGGATCTTGAAGAGGATGCGCATACAAAAACCATTGCGGGTAGGACAAAACTTTATATTGCTTAAAAAGCTAGATTCGAGGGGTGAGAAGAAGGAGGTGGTGGTAATGTGTACAGAAGGTGTAAAGTTTCAGACAACTAGATCCAATTCAGACAGAATGCTCAGGCGAAGAGCTTTCTGTTGATCAAAACTGGAAAAGATTGGCGCTGACGTGACCCACTGAGGAGGAAAGCTATTGTCTTGTGTTGACTGGGTCCAAGCTAATTTGCGATAGGAGGTTCTTAATAAGCTGAGGAGGGAAAGTCAGATCTCGAGAAGTAAGAGTGTGTTTTTAGAACATCGGTATGCCTGAAGAATTATGCGGTTATACATTTGCGGCATCTTTTCAGGACGTTAGATTGTAGGGAATGTAGTGACCAAAATGGGCGAGTGAGTTAAATTTCAGGATCGGCTTTTAAGGGAACTTGTAATGAATTGGTGTAAGAAACATAGACTTGTGAAGAAGAATAGCTGGCTGTAGAGTCAGGAAATTATTTTTTTCAGGGAAGTCTGTTTGGTACAGATTTATGCCAAGGAGGGTGAATGAAAACTCCTTCCTGTGGAAAGTAATATAAATACAAATGGAGGCATCCTGAAGAGATCTGCAGTCAGCCGGAGTTTGGTAGACAAACTGTTTAATGTTTGGCGATGTGGTCTGTGAACCAAAATGGAGCGGTGTAATCGACAAAGTGAGACAGGAATAAATTCAACTCTAGTTTTGTCGAATAGTAATTTTGAGTCGAAGGTTATATCGCAAGACTTATTGTTTGGATTTAAGCAAAGATCAAATGTTTTGATGCGATCAAGTTTCTTGTTTTTGGTTCCGATAAGCGGGTGTGGTACATTGGAATATAGCAGTAACGTTAGGAAAGAAATTGTGCTCCACAATTTAGTTAGCATTTGTAATTGCATTGTAACATAGATAAGACAATTTACTATTTTAGGAATTGTATTTCATGATTGATCGTCTTTTTTAAAAAACTTTTGACCGACGTACATTTTCTATTCCTACAGTTCCAGAAGTATGTACAGCTCTGATCAACATGATAGTGGACTCCGTAAAGATAATTTTATGCCTTTCAATGAATTGTTGCAATAGTTTTTTAGATAGATATTAAAAATTGTAAAAGAAATATATTAAATAAAGATTATAAAATTTCAAAAGATTTTCTATAGTTTTGTTTCCAAGAACGAATTTTTGTAAATTGGGAGTTTAAAAAAATGTAGGAGCAATAACTGCATACTAAGTTTAAGTATTAGTTGCATTTGATTAACAATTTCTTTTTCCATAATAATCAGTTATGGTATAATCTAAGGAAATAAAAATTAATAATCAATGTCTGAACTGCCCCATAAGACTTCTTCGGCATTTCAAGAGCTTTAATTTTATTTTACCCATTTTGAAATTATCTAAAATCTAACGTGTCTAAATTCTTGTTACACCTATATTGTCACATAGCAAGAAGAAGTTAATAAGCCTTTCTGCTACAGCATAAAGATCACCGAAATTTTTTGCCATTTTTCGAACTCGATGTGGCCATAAAAATATAATTAATTTCCTATTCAACCTTATCAATTTCATTTTATGATTTCCAAAACCACAGGTAAGACTCAGTGATGGGGCTATTTACAGAAATTCTGAATTATTTAACAAAAATGGAAATGATGCCCTAAATGTATACCTCCAGTAAAACCTCTAACAAAAGAAAAAAGTGCGTACATATTTTGTTTGATAGACTGCGTTGGGTCTTAGTAACCGATTTTAAAACCTTATGCAGAACTCCACGCAAAGGAACAAAAAGAAATTTTCAATTACCGGCCTACCACGTGCTCGAAGATTTTGGAAATGCTTTTTTGTATAGCTGGCTTCAGTATTTCGCGTATTGAACAAGCCAACTGCTGCCTACACACGGAAAACAGTCAGCTTTGATTACAATGACAGAGGTGTCGTCGCTACATAATTTTGAGAAAGAACGTGATACCATCACGTTCCCTATTCACCTCTAAGTACTGCTTAATGCTGAAGAACAAGGAAACTTTACACAAGGGTCTTGGTGGCAAGAGGAAGACAGCATGTCCTCCCTATTACCATTACGAAACATACCTAAAAAGTCAAGTAATAAGGCCAAAAATATTAGGGATGAATTTGCTGAATATTTCACCAGTGTTGGTAAGATTGCTTGGCAGGAGAAGTACTCTTAAGTAACAGAGATAAATAAATTTAAGCATTGCAATTCTTTACTGTTTTTCATTAAAAATTTCATTATCTACTTTGATTTTCCACGCAACCTTATAAAAAGATAGTTTTAGAAAATTAATCACACTCAAAAAAGTTTACGATTTTATTATTTACTTACTAAATAAAAATACAATCACAGAAGTTTGTACAGAGTTCCATATATATATCTAAAATTAATATAAAATAAATGACCAGAAAAAAAATTTTAATGAGTCTACTGACCATTTTCTATAGAAAGAAAATCCTCTTACATTAAAAAAAAATAAAAATTATTAGCAAAGTTGCAGATCACAAAAGAACATGTTACATCAATGGCAAATTTCTTATTTATTAGCAAAAACAGGAACTTAATAGTCCGTTGAGAACTTAAAAATTATCATTGGGTTGAACTTTTCCATATATATATATATATTTAATAAGTAATTTATATATAATATTATATATATATAATAGTATATTATATATAATATATGAATATATAATAATAATTATTTATAAGATATATATATAATATATAGTTGTAAATAGTTTATCTTTCAATATAATGAGTATATAATGAGTAATAATAGTTTTATTTGCCAGGTAATAATTGACTATACCATATAAATATTCTACTTTCGAAAACAGTAAAAGTTTCTCATATATAGGTAGTATATTTATATATATTACTAAGTATTATATATATAATATATATTATATATATATATATAATATAATATATATTATATATATATAATATATATAATAATTATATATATATTCTACCTCTAACTCTCTCTAACGAAGTCGTAGCCATGCACCGGAAAACCAGAAAAGTATGTAAGAAGCATGACTCGAGTGAAAAGAAGCCAGACTCTACCGCCCCTTTATATCCCCTTAGTGAGACATCTAAACCGCATCAAAATAATCCACCCCTAAAACTTCACCCGGACCGCGAAGGACCCTTACTATGAATTTTCTTTCAATGAGATTCATTACCCTTGACTCCAGGTGCACAACCATACCCATTACTCTATTATGCACCTATCCTTCTCGCGCTCTGCAAACTTCGCTCCTCTCTCCAGGCAATCCTTTCACTGAAACCAATCACTTTCTTCATTTATTCTTACGGTCGATTCCCACACACTCACAACTATACATCCCTAAATATACCGACTTATATTCTCCTTTCATATTTACCGAAACATGCTCAATTCACTTCATTTATTCTCTCGTTTACTCCTTTCTCATACCACATCTAACGCTCCCTCACTGCGTCTTCCTTCTCGATTTATAATTCTTCTTACCACCGTAAACACCCCTATTAGATCTTGCAACTGACACAATGTATTTTACTAATCTATACCGTCTATCCAAAACGTTCACATACTATACAATTAACACACCTAATCACCATTCCACCAGTAAGACCCTCAGCTTCACTCAAGACTTAGTCCCCTTTTAATCATCCCCATATTGTTCAGCGTCTAATATATGGGAAGGTATTCGCCTGGTAAGATATAGCCCCCCGACCTAGAACTCTGTAATCGATCCAAATACTTGTACTTCCACACAGATTGCCTAAGATCTATGCCTTGAGGATGCAAAGCTGAAAGTGCATAGTAAGTGCTAGGTCACAAGGATCGAAGCTTACGGTACGAGTAAGAAGCCTTTAAACTAAATGACTCTGTTGAAATGAGTCAAACAACGGGGTGTCTGGATAATCAGGTTTTTCGAGACATGTCCCAACTGAACCTGACTTCTCATCAATGTATTCAAGTAAACATCGACCAATCTATTATCTCCCTGACATTTTTTGAAGTTAAGGTAATAATATAGACAGTTTGGATATTGTAGATAAAAGCAGGGTTTCTCGTCCTTACATCATATGAAAAATGATATCATCAAATACAATAGGGCAGGAATACTTGAAAAAGAAATAAGGATGACTCAGGTAGGGATCGATTGTTTGCACAAAATCCACGATAATTTTTAATTAAATCTAGAAATACCTTTAACAGTCATAGATAAATTAATGGCATATAAATCTCTTATGCAAGTTGTTAACCCCACAGATATAGACCAACTTCCAAATTCATTAGATATTATGACTTTAATAGAATAATTTAGGTATTAAACTAATTAGTTCTAAGGCAGTGGTTATCAACCTTTTTAAAGGTCCCGAACCCTGCAAGTTTCATAAGTGCATTCACCGAACCCTTCGTAATTGTAAAAATATAATAGGATTTTTTCAAATATTATATATATAGTATATATATATTATATTATATATATATAGTATATAATATATATTATATATATATATTATATAATTATACTATATTGAACCATGCATCAGTTGCACACAATAATTCAATGATACTTTACTTGACTCTTCAATTGTTGCTGTTGCCTTTCCATGACGAGTTTAGAAATGCGGGGCTTCACCTTGGCAAGTGCCCACTCTAATAGCATTCCTTCGCAACAAGCCTGTACCCGTTTTTCGTTTTATTTGTCTACATTCTCGAAAATGATCGTCGGCAAAATAACGTTGTAACATACCGGTATAATTTCAAAGAGCTTCTTAGGCAATAAGAGGGTACGGGCACGGATTTGTTGACACCTAAAACGTTGAGACGTTGTTGTCCTGAGATTGCTGTTGAACTGCTTTGGTTAAAGTATTATTTTCTTCGAGGATTTCATCATTGACATCTGCCGTCTCAACATTAAACGTGAATGGCTGTCTCACCCATGCTTGGATATGACTCTGGTAGGAAAGTATCCGTCGAGAGACTTTCCGAGCTTAATTTAAGTGCATAGGCAATTGCTTGACCTTCATCCCGGTAACTGTAATACTCCAATTCCAAACACATTCTTCGAGTCTAGTTTTACACGAGTCTTCAGCAGGGAAATGTTGGCAAAGTTATCATTCTCTATTCGTCGTTTCCATAAAGGTAATTTTATTCGAAAAGCCTTCAGAATTTCTTCACTCGATGATGTTGACTTCACCGCCTTGAATCTGTTGATTCGAGAGTGATTGATCCGCATTGAAATATTAGTCCATTGTACTGCGCAAAATGGAAGACTAGATTTTCAAAGCAAATCCTGTCATGATAAATTCGTTGTGCTCTCGGCAAAACCTGCTAATTCCACACGCATAGCAAAAACACGGATTCAAACTTGTCCGCCGAGGATAACTAGCCCGACGTTAGAAATGGTAATATGAAGTACTCGAATGGATCCATTTCATCTAACATCAGCTCTTTGATATCCCGGTCTTCAAAGCACTACTTACCACATTAGTTTCAACATTCCACTAGTAATTTTAAATACTTCTTGCAGTTTTGAAGGCAAGGTTTTTGTTGCCAATGCATTATATAAAGAACACAGTGCGTAACACTGATATGTCGTACACCGCCTTTCACCAAAGCACCAAAACCAGAGTTTCGTCCCAGCATGGCAGGAGCTCCGTCCGAACAAACTGCTAAAACCATATCCCACGAAAGATCGTCGTCTCTGAAGAAGTCATCCACAAGCTTCTTTACGTCGATAAGAGGCTTACAAAATAAAAAATCTTCAATTATCACGTCATCTTTCAAATAGCGAACGAATACAACAAGCTGGCTTAGAGAAAATATCGGAAAGATGGTTAAGTTTTTTTTTCTGGACAACCGGAGTTGTCTGACAACGGATTGAAATTTCAAAACTAGGAGGTAATGTTTAGTCCAAGAGTATTCAATAGTAAGCTATTCGAGTAACTGCCAGCGGATCCCTTGAGCAATGGGTTGTGTAAAAAATGTGGTCTTATTAAAGATCATATGAGAAAACTAAAAGAGAAGAGTTACAAAAGATATATATATGTTATAGCTCTAAAAACAGATAATGATGAAAGGCGGTTTTTCTCCAAATCATTTATTATTTTATCAAGGAATGTAAGCATTCTTACCGTGATAAACAATGACAAACCATCAAAGTTTAGAAAGAAGAAACGAAGAAAGGATGTTAAAAGAGAATTTGATAGCCATGGCATAAGACAGAGAGATTCACATAAAACAATAGGCCAGAGAAAAAATGAGAAGGGCCTTAATAGAATATAAGAGATCAAAGTGGAGGAAGCAGTAACTGGAGAGGAAGTTATTATAAAAGGGATAATAGAAAGAATGGAGAACCCCAGCAAGAATCATCGACTAGACGCAAACTTGTGGTGTGAAGCATGAGCTCTATAATTATTAAGAGTGTTAATATGAATACATAAACAAGAATGAAGAATACTGCGAAGAGTAATAAATAGGGAGGCTGAAGAAAGATCTGAAATTGGAAGACAGCAATAAAGAATAAGAGATGGAGACAATTTTAAATCGATTAGAGAATCAACTTATTAGCACCCATGACTCATCCTATAAAAGACATAATTTTTAAGCATGATAATGATGCTCATGAATTAAAAAGTTGAAGTCAAAAAGAAAGAATGATAATCGATTATAAGGGAGTGAAGAGGTACTGACACCATAAAAAGTCAAGAATGATAGCGGTAAAAAATAGGACGAGCAGCGAAGCTCAAAGCACAGACTTGGAATAATTGTTATATGCATGTAGAGAATCTTTCGTACGGACAAAAAACTGGATGATTTTAATAAATGAAAAAAATTACTCGTCATACCGGATCAAGGGAGGAGGTTATTATTAGTTAACTTTAACAAGACAAAAAGTTTTAGAAACAAAAGTAAAGAGTTTGAAGCTGGATTGAAAATGAGGTGTATTCACAGCTGTAATGTGGGAAGTCCAAAAGTTTAACCACAAGGTGATATGACAGAAAAAATGAAGGAAGCAAAGGTTTGTAAAGCAAGTTAGAGTGGAGAAGAAAAACATGGAATAATCCCAAGCATACCCATCTACATTCCTACTGAAACCTTAAAAAATAGTATATGTATCATTCAGAGATATGTGAAATGTAATCATGACATTAAAGACAGCATATTACAAGAGGTAAACATTAAAAAGAACAATTTATATATCCCCCTCGAAAGAAGCAGAAAACTGCAAGGCGAAAGCATTTAATGGATTGAAAAAACACCAGCTAGAGTTTGCGTGATAAAATGGTAAAATAACAATGAAATAGGTGAAGAGAATCTCATTAATCCAACAATATTTTAGTTGGAAAAGGATACCCGAATTAAAAGGCTAATTGGTTACCAATTAACAGACTAATCGTGGTATACAAAATTAAAAATAGAACAGTAAGAAAAGGATTATTTTAAATCTCGAGTGAAAGCAAAACATAAAAGAAGGAATGCTTATAGGTTGTAGTCAAGAAAATTAAACAAAAACGAATCAAACTGAGTATGAGATCTACGGACCTAAAAAAAGGAGAATAAAGCATAAATTAAAGAAGAAAGCGACAAATCAGATCTTTAGTTGGACAACAAACCTAGGCGAGTCAACTAGTAGACCGATCATTGCTTATAGTGTGGGTGACTTGAGCAAGGCTAATAAAATAGCTTATGAGAAGGATATGAAAAAAAATTAGTATAAAAATTAGAAAAATAAGAAGTGAAAAGTTAAAAGTAAAGATGGAGGAGTTGATAAGGAAAAATTAGGTTTGAAGTGTACTCAGATGCTTCATTTTGTGATGTAGACAAAGAGAAGTCACAAATAGGTTATATAATTATAGAAGATGAAAGTAACAGAAAGTGTCCAATTTTTTGGAAGTCAGGAGTTGCCAAGAGGGTGGCGAGATCAAAAATAGAAGCAGAAACGTTAGTATTAATTGAAGGAGCTGAGACTATTTATTTGAAAAACATCTGGAAAGAAATTACAAAGGAAAATGTACCGATAGAAATAAAGACTGATATCAAAACCCTGAGAAAAGCTATTTATTCCACTTCTATTATTAAAGAAATGATAGAAATGAAAGAAACAAATAAAATAAGATGGATAGACACAAAAGCGCAGATAGCGGATGTATTAACGAAAGAAGGATTAAGAACCGACAACATGAGGTTATATGTGCAAAGAGAAATAACAGAAGAGGAAGAAGAGAGAGAAGAGAAAAATGGTTGATTAAATCTATTAAACTGATATATATATATATATATATATATTATATATATATTATATATATATAAAATTATTATATTATATTATATAATATATATTATATATCAATACTAATGTTAACAATTAAACTGCTTATAAACTTTACTTTGGTTATTTTTGGGAGACTATAAGTATATGTCGGTTTTTTCATTAAAAACATTTTCTTAAACATTAAAAAGTACAAATAAGAGCTTTCGCCATAAGGACGGCCTTCTTCAAGTATTGACGACAAACAGCGATCAATCAGATTACCACGATCCGACAAATGTAACAGTTATATTTAACAAAACCGACTATCTACATAAA
>JABUQX010005145.1:0-31952 GCA_015478945.1 Trachelipus rathkii
ACGAAATACTGGAATCCAGGTTGACTGAGAGTATAACATAACGGCGCTATTTATCCACTAGACACCATAGTATAACCAATTCCTGTGTACGCGTCCCCCTGGGGGTCGCCTGCTGTCGATTAGGGTACACGAAAAAAAATATTAGGCGGACACCAGTATAAAATATCATGTATTAATTAATAAAAAGAATGTAAAGATGAAAAGAAAAAATATAGAAATTAATATAAGAATATTATAGAATATTACACAATCACTCACGGATAAATATATAAGTTATTGATCTACTTTACAATAACTATTGTATATAATAATAAATCATATTATATATAATATATAATATATATAATTAAAAATCTATATAATCTAAACTATTAATATAAGTAGTATATACATATAATAATAATAATATGAATAAAAATAAAATATTGAATAATTAATAATCAAATCACCTTAAGATTATACTAATTTATAACATATATAAAGAGAGTATACAATTAATATTAATAATAGTATAAATATTAATATAATATAATTTATATAATTATATATAAATACTAGATTATGATATAAATATCTATTATATATAATATGATATAATTAAATTAACTAAAACGTTTACTTCGGTGATTATTGTCAATAATTTTCACTGAGAATAGTATAACTCTGACGAAAATAATCTCTCGGGAGGTAATTATTGAGCTGAGGTGGTGTATGTCGCTATCAGATGAGTAGGGTAAAACTCAATGTCTGAATTAGATTACTAAGGTACTTAACGCGGATCGTATCAAAGAAATAAGTCCGTCCAATGTTAGCTGGATGTACAATTGCTGGTAATACCACCAGACATAAAATATACTAGCATCAAACGCTGTCACCAGATCTAATTGATAAGAGGTGAAATTAATCAATCAGTCATATAATTATATAAAATTTATAAATTCAAAGGCAGTTCAAACAAACTCCATATGAAATTGTAATATCTTGTGTGATAAGAGATGGACTCACATATCATAACTAACTAACGTTTACTTATTCACACAGAAGTAAGATGACTATCAAGAGAAAAGTAGGGCTCATAACAAGGTTGGATTCGACATATTGAGAACATAGAAATAATTCAGAATATAGCAATTTTCACTTTATAGAGATAAGACCATACTATTATATATAATATTAAGGGAATTTTAACGATGTGAAAAATTTTTGGTATTCACTTTAAAATGATTAAGATAAATCATGAAATTAATTCATTAGTTAAATTAAAAAAATATAATTAAAACAATATAAACTATTAAGATTTATATCAGAATACAAGTTCAGTAATTAAATACTATATTTTAATAAATTGGTACTATGACAAAAGAGATGACCCTTAGATTTATGAGTATAAAATTCATAAGTATGTACGTGAGAAAGTCTAGTATATTTTTAAATGACATCCAGTAAGATGGTTTAGTTATTCAGGCAAAGCTCATAGTTATTATATATTAGATTAGAAAGTTGATATAGATCTAAGTAAACTACTATATAACGAGTTACGAACTATTATAATTGCTCAGACCCTTATCAATAACATCAGATATAGTATAATTTCAAGATGAATTTGTACCACCAATTGAGATATAATATAGTGAAAGAATATATTGAGTGTATATGCAAATCAATCAAGTCAAAGCTATTAATTGAATACATTGAAGAAATAAATCTCTAAGGCTGGATGACAAGAAATATATATATTTGACGTCAGCTCGTATTCCATCTCTGACAAAATCAAAGAAAGAAATCTTAAAGGGAGTATCATGCGATATGATAGAATAACAAGAATATGTGAAAAAGAGAAAATTATAGATGATGTGTATGGGACCATATGTAATTTGAGGGACTAGAAACGAGATCATGATCGAAGACGTCCTTCCTTAATTATGTAATGACGATAATAGTAAGGTATATTGTATAATACATAGGGAATCTATGAGTTTACGTATTGAGTAGGAGAGCTACTGTAAGTACACTCGCTGACGTATGCAGCGGACGCTGTATTGTATTTTTGGTCGTACACATTAGATAACGCGATTTTTGATGATTAACGACGTATCCCAATGGAGAATGCAATATCAAGGAAGCACAGTGAGACAAGTAATAACATCTAGGAGAGTCGTATGATAGATCGTGTTTAATGTTCTAGTTTATGAGAAACTTCTTGCCATGATGTTTAGAAGATAGACAATGATCATGTGATTATATCACCGAGAGAAGACTCGAATAAGTAAGATGAGGGTGGTGTAATCAATGATATGGGATTATGGATTTATTTGAATAATATCGTACAATATGTGAGTTGTATTATTGTAAGTTAGGTGTGGAGGTATTGAATAGATATTCTTATATGAGTAAGAAGTAAGTAGTATATAGTGTATGAGGAGAGTTAACGATTCATCATTATATCTAGTAATGTACGGAAGAAAGTAGTTGAGAAGGATGGTTGTTAATTAGTATATAATATAACTAATAATGTATGATGGTAATGGAAGGAACTATGGGTAGATATAGGTATGAGGAGATTCAGTAGTATGATTATTGGTTACATGGTGGTTAGAGTGTATTGTAGACTTATTATATATTACAGATTATGCTTTTTTTCACAGCTGAACTAATTATCGATAGAAGTGATACTTGCGGGTGGCAGTACTATGTAGTAGTATCTCAGTATACAGAGAGTAATATGCATTGAACACAGGATATTTGATTTCATGTGAATCGCGTACGTCGATAGAAATAGGCTGCTCGAAAAGCTTGACACTATTGCTTATAGAGTCTCTCGACCTGCTCTGCTTTGCTATCGCCTCTACCCTGCTTTGATCTTCACACTTCAACACTCAGACACATAGCCAAGTGCTTCGAGTCGCTGAATCCGGGCGCTTTTCGCATCTTCTCATTTTTCTTTGATGAGACAAAGTAGTGCGTGTCCTCATTATTCTAGCGGTTCTTCTTAATCTGCACTGGTTCACCTCTTGCGCCTTCTTCCATTAATGATCATCCTACGTCATCGAGGATCATTACACTCTATCCTCATTTCCTATCAGTATGCCGTATGACATCCGCACCACCACTATTGGCTTTCGTTCTTCAACCTCATTCCTATCAATTCTCTCTGCTCACTCCTCACTTATTAACTTCTAAGAATTGCTCTCGCTCTATTCTACATTTAGGTACGCGATTTCCATTTCTCCGAGAGATATATTCTGATATGAATCAGCCGGTGGGGTTCACAGTTCTCCTTTAAACTGTGATACTTCTAAATTCTAAAACCTCCACGTCTCTAGAAATTAATCTCCTCTCAGTAAGACACCTTCTAACTTTCCATCTTTTCGACGGTTTACCCCTTGAGTACATCTCTTGCCATTGTTTTTGAGGTAACATACACATATAAAACCATCCTTAGCACATTAAATCTAAAAAAAAAAAATGTATATCATGATAAATCTCACTAATCACATGATAGTAGGGCAGGCTATCTAAGAAAACTGGTACAGTTATCTGTTGTAAAACTGAGAGATTTAATTTCATTATACCTACTTCTCAACTAAGTATACTTACTATACCAGTTTATACAAGGGTCTCATCCGCACCTGTGTATATGGTAAGTACTCGATTATATAGAGCTGCTCATATCGTGGGAGGTGAGGCTGAATGAAATATTACATGCTTTCCTTAAAGTTTATCACAGAGGAAAAAAACTATATAAATACTGTCTGTATTATACTTACAGTAATCACTGACCTTCTAATATCTTTATGCGAGGCGCGATGATTAGTGGTATGTACGTTACTCTATATCATAATTAGATACCATAATGTAGCGCAGAGTGCTACTAAGAGAGAGAGGGAACTTTCGACTACACACTCGCACGAATGCAGCAATAATTATCACTTATAATGACCACAATCTGAATGCCCGTACAACAAAGGCGCCTGGAGCGAGCGTTAGTCAGGCATAATAATATTGAAGTAATTTAATGAGTAAGTTAGAAGATTTGGCAATTCACTAGACATATAGTTATCGACAATGAGACAGATGCGTTCATCCCTAACTCATACACTGAGCACACTAAATTAATAGTTCATAGAGAGATTCTCCTTCCATATCTGATGATTCAATAAACTTTATCAAAGATATTATATCATCCCTCAAAAATTATAAGAGGCAGGCCCGCACTTTAGTCGTGAGTAGCTCAGTAAGAACTTTCATAGAGTAATATTTGAGTCTGAGAGTTTTTTAATAACATGTTGAGTCTAGTCATAAGATACCTTCACACTCAACGGTCTTAGAATAGGGCTGCCACGTTTTATGGCACGTTCGGAGTGAATCTTGATTATCTCGTTATAATGACTTATAAAATAATGATAGATTTTGTAAATTTAATGTAATAACAAGTATTAGAAATAATGATAAAAGGTTAATTAATATAAATATATTTAAGTAATATATTATTAGCATTATAATATTTATATTAGAGTAATAATATAATTATCAAAAATTAGTGTATTAATGTTGAGTTATTATTATTTTTTGAAATCATTAGAATAATTACGTTAATAATTCTCTTCCATTAGTTGTAAGTATAAAGTTAGGAGTGTTTTTAGCAGCCTATGACCACATAGGGATCGCATGAGCTTTTATAGATTACGATTTTGGCTAATATAGGGGTCTTAGTACATTATATGATGAGGAGCAGTATACTTATTTATTAATAGAAAGTTTAGTGTATTTAGAGTACATTAAGATCTATAATAGTAGCACAGGTGAGAGGCAGAATTATTGGAGAACAGTCCGTTGAGGTGTAAGAATGGTGCTTATGTTTCATGTATGATAGAAGTACTTTCTGTAAAAAATTTTTATCACTCCGAGATTAGTTTATAACGAGAGAACACGAGAGATTATAAAAATAAGAGCCGAGTACTAGAGAGATGGCCTCGGGAATCCCTAACTATATATTATAATGGAGATTTTGTTCTATGGCTATTGTGATATGATCTGATATTTATAATTATGTATCTATAAGGGGTGGTAGGTTTGAAATAGATAATTCATTAGAGAGAATAAGATGAGTGTATTAGTAGTAGAAGTTTAGTTCCTTAATGAATCGAATAAGGATATAAAAGTTTGAGGATTGTTTAATTCTGGGTATGTATGAGGAATGGGTAGAATAGGTTAGGGTAATTATGCGTAGTTTATGGTCATCATAGGTTGGTAGGGTTGTATAGAATTTTTATTATTATTGTGCTTTATATTTTATAAGTGAACTTATTAGTGATAATGAGTAGGTTAGGTATAATAAAATAGCTATATATTCTTTAGAAAGTTAATTGAAGATAATTGTATGGATTTGTTGATGTATTGTATACAATTACTTGAGTAGAAGAAATGAGAAAAAACGAGAATAGATTAAGGGCACTTGCTAGCGTTCCACATAAGAATAGTTTGGGAACTCGAGCTGACTTATCCATCGCAACCAAGGTCGCTTTTACTCTTCCTATTCATTTTTGGCGATTAAAGCTCGTCCGCCACATAATAAACTTATCTATCAAGTTATGTAGTTTTAGAAAGAGTATTCATCCTCTCTACTCTCAATATACCTCTACGTGCTCATTCAACAGTACTATTGCTTCCAATGCAGGCCTCAGCACATTCTTCAATAACGCTCCATGTTCTCACAGGTTAGAGAGTTTATCTCCCCAATACAAGAGGAGATTCGACACACCACTTCTCATCTAAGTCGTACATAATCCCGCGGTTGGCTGGTAAGTACTCCCTTTTCATTATTTTTGGTACAATACACACACAAGCATATATATATTATCATATATATATATGTATATATATATATATATATATATATAGATTATAGTATATATTAATAGATAATAATGGAATATTAATAATAATAATAGACATAAGTAATAATAATAATTATGATAATAAGAAATAATAATAAATAGAGACATAATAATAATAATAATAATAAAAATAATAATAATACATGAATAAATAATAAATAATAATAATAATAATATATAAGGAGGAGGCCTTAGTTTTTGATTTCAGTAAGAATCATATTTTATTTAAAATTATTACAGCCGTCTTCATAAGATATTAAATAACGTAAGCTTTCGGTCATTTAAATTTTCTGGATCCTCTCAGACGATTGTTATTTGAAGACTAAATAAATATTAAAATTTTGCAAGATTATGTAATACATAATTTTAAATCATTAAATTCAATATACAATTATAGTAAATTTTTGGTTATTAATTTATGAAAAGAGAACTGGTTGGTCTAATAGGTTCAACTGTTGTTAAATTGTGGGGCATAGAAAACGTCATATCTCTTTTTGGTAAGTTAAAGTTAGGAAGGTTTTGTATCGCATAAGGGATTCTATGAGTTTCGTTTGGTGGGGTCTATAACATTTAAAGAGGAAGTTGCACTGTATTTCATATTTGAACCTTCTTGATTTGATGAATCAAGACTAGATCTAATGTGAGTGAGAGCAGAAATTGAGAGTCGTAATGCTAAGTCACTCGTGGTTTCATCGTTCGATAGTTTGAGTCTTCTGTCTGAAGATCATTTGTTTCACTCGATGTACATATGCAGGGGGCAATTGGAATGGGAGATGGGAGTTATGCGTATTGCATTGTGAGATGTTATTTTCTAAGTGAGAGTTGGAGGTTTGAAGATTCTATTGAGAGAAGAGAGATGTTAGAGGAAGTTAGTCTAATGTGAGACGGTAAATTTTGAGATGTTGTTATGTGGTAATGGAGAAGTGGGCTAGATAGGTGGGCAGTTATGCGTGTTGGTCTCGGTGGTAGGGTTATAGAATTTATTTTTGCTTTTTTAAGTGAAACTTTGATAATGTAGGTTGGATAAGATGTTTTCTTGAAAGTATATGAAAATTAATTTGATTTCAATATGTAGAAGAGTAGGAGAACAGATACGTAAAGCTCTCCTCCGTCCCTTATCAACTCTATCGAGAGCAATTCCATCGCCGCGCTTTCCTTAATCCTCTCATTTTGAGTAAAGCCTCCTCATATTTAGCCATCATTATGGATTCACCCTCCATTTCTCTCACAATATTGCTCTCTCTTCCACAATTCCTATCCCTCTCTTCTACATTTAGGAGTTTCGTCCAAAATATTCGGTCCCAATTTTCATTTACCCCTTCATTGTGCTTAGAGTACCTCCCCTCATTATTTTTTTGGTACTACACACAACATATAATATACTATATATATATAATATATAGTATAATATATATATATAATATTACTTATATATATATACCTATACTATTTATGCTATATATATACTGATTATATATAACTATATCTATAATAATATAATATATAATATAATATACTAAATATTATAAAATAGTTATATGAATAATAATATATAATAAAAATAATAATGAATAATAATAATAATAATAATATAATAATAATAAGATAATATTAAATAAAAATAATAATATGCAATAATAAATAATAATAATCATTAAATAATAATAATATAATAAATAATAATAATAATAATAATAATAATACAATAATATTACAATAATAATAATAATAATATAATAAGAAGAGCCTTTCTCTGCTAATTCAGTAAGACTGTCATATATGTTATTTAAAATTTTTACAGCGGTCTTCATAAGATATTAAATAACGTAAGCTTTCGGTCCTTAATTTTTCTGGACCCTCTTCAGGCGTTGTTATTTTAGACCTTTGCAACTTAATAAACAATTTTGTAAGATTATATAAAACAGTTGAATTGTAAAGGGATGTTACATTTAAAAACTTTTGCGCTTTTATATTTTGAAAAATGGTGTGGTGTAAGAATGTTGTTATGTGTGGGGATTGGATACGTATATTCCCTTTTTCGTTAAGTTAATGAGTAGGAAGGTTTTTGTATGCAAGGGAGATCTATAGTTTGTACGTTTGGTTGGGGTCTAGTACTACTTTCAAGATTGGACAGTATCTTTTAATATAATCGTTTGATTGTGACTAAGATGTAAGTGAGGGTGAGAGCCAGAAATTTTGAGAAGTCGTATGTAAGATCTGTTATATGTTGATAGAGTCTTCTGTTGAAATCATTTAGTTTCACCGATGTAAATGAGGGGCGATGATGGGATGCGGTCTTTGTTAATCAACTGCATTGTGTAAGATTGTTATTTTTGTAAGTGGGACTTGGAGGTTTGAAGATTCTTAGGTTCAGAGAAGAGGTGTTAGAGGAAGTTTTTAGCTACCATTAATGAGTCGAAGGTAAAGTTTTGGGATTTGTTTATGGTGGTATGCTGAGGCAATGGGGTAGAATAGGTGAGGGAGGTGCGTGTTTGGTCCACGATGGTAGAGTGCGTTGTAGAATTTATTTTTTGCTTTTTTTAAGTGTGAACTTGTGTGATAATGTATGGTCGCGGATAAGATATAGTTTCCTGAAACGTTCTGAATGAATTTTGATTTCAAATTATGTGAGAGTAGGGAACAGATACGTAAGAGCTTTCTCCTTCCCTATCAACTCTACAGCAATTCCATCGCCCGGCGCTTTTCCCTTTCTATCATTTTCTTATAGTTAGTGTATGTTCCATCATTATCGGATTCACCCCTTCCATTTCCTCTCCCACATATGCTCCTCTCACATGTCCCTCCCCTCTTCTCCATTTAGGAGTTCTCCAAAATATTCAAGTCCACTTTCTCATTTACCTCTTCATGGTTGTACGAGTACGTATTCCCCTTATTATTTTTGGTAAGCACACACACACAACACACACGATAATATATAATTATATAATAATAGTATATAATATAAATTATTAATATATACAAATATTATATATTTATATGATATATATATAATAATAATAATCAAATAATAATATTAATAATAATAATAATATTAATAATAATAATAATATAATAATAATAATAATAATAATATAATTATAATAAATAATAATAATAATGAATGAAAATAATGAATAATAATAAATCATAATAAGAATATGAATAAAATAATAATAATGAAGAGAGGTCATTAGTTTATTGATTTCAGTAAAACTTCAGAGCCATTATTTAAATTGTTTAGAAACCTTGGTCAGAGCTTGGAGCAAGGCGTAAGCTTTCGGTCCTTTATTTTTCTGAACCCTCTTCAGACGTTGTTATATATAACTAAATAAATTATAAAATTTTGTAAGATTATGTAAAAGAGTTGAAATAAGAATCCTTTAGTTAAGAATTAATGTAAATTTTGCTTTTTATTTTGAAAAATGTAGTGGTGGTACGAATGTGTGTTAATTGTGGTTGAATTGGAACGTATATTTCCTCCTTGTTGTTATAGTTAACAGTTAGGAAGGTTTGTATGGCATGCAGGATTTCTATGAGTTTACGTTTGTGTGGGGTTAGGTCATTTGTAAGATGGAGCACGTAAATCTTGTATATTAATGTTTGATTGAAGACTAGACTCTATGTGAGGTGAGAGCAGATTTTGAGAGTCGCGTATGCAGGATCGTGTTTATGTTGATAGAGTCTTCTGTTGAAGACATTTGTTTCGCCTATGTAATATAATGTGAGGTGCATTGAAAGGTTGGGATTTTGTATATGCATTGTGGGATGTTATTTTTGTAAGTGGGTTGGAGGTTTGAAGATTCTTTTGAGAGAAGAGGCGTTAGAGGAAGTTAGTCTTAATAATGAAGGTAGTTTGTCCGAAGATTTGTCTATTATGTGGTAGGCTGAGGAATGGGTTATGTAGGTGAGGGAGTCGCGTGTTTGGCTGAGGTGGTAGGGTTGTAAGAATTTATTTTTTGCTTTTTTAAGTGAACTTTTGATAATGTAGGTTGGATAAGATGAATTTTTGAAAGTATTGAAAATGAATTTGATTTCATTATGAGAAGAGTAGGAGACAGATACGTAGAGGCTCTTTAGGAAGATAGGCGTATAACACCAGATTAATATGTTTGAGATGTGTGGCAGTACCAATTAGGGACCGACCCGGGCGGGAATTTAGCGCGGGTTCCGTCCAGGGTCCGTGTCCGGCGTCCGGGTCCGGGTCCCCGGGTACCGGGTCCGGGTACGGGATTCGGGTCAGGTCCGGAGGTCTCGGGTCCGAAGGCCCGGGGGCCCGAGTCCCTGGGCCAGGTCCAGGCCGGGACTGGGTTAGCTAAAATAGAAATGTAAGTCAAAAACCTGAAATGTTCTCTCCACACACATGAAATATTTAAATTAAGAATGTTATTATAAAACTTTTAATTATAAAAAAGGAATAACTTTATATAATTCAATTAAATAAATGCCAATAACAGCTTGTTAGCTACAATTTTTAGATCCGAAGTATAAGCTCTGGATTGTCAGGGAAAAGATAATGTGCCAAAAATGCAAAAGAGAAATTACTTTCCAGTTCAAATAATAAAAATTGAAAAAGATGTCAAAGGGATGAAATATAGAAACGCAATGGAATTTGCCGCTAGTGAAGGTATAAAATAAATATAAGCATAATATAATACTTAAGTATAATATATATAATATTATTACATATCTATAATCAGCTATATTATCTATTAATTAATATATATATACATATATATATAGCTGATAATATATTAATATATATACAATTATATTAGTATATAATTAAATATATATAATAATATATAACTAAATTAATAATAATAATATAAGGAGATACAAATAACTCACTATGGCATTATCCCTTACTATACTATATAAGCCTATACTATATATATAATAATATAATATAGTATATTACTCTTACTATATATATATATATATGATACCTTATAGTATATATAAGTATATAGTCTATAAAAACAGCAAAATCTAAATAAAAATTAACATTTAATAAAATATAAAAATAAATGATGCAAGTATAGGTTACTTCATGGTACTTTATATATATATTTATAGTTAATCACTGTTAAAATACTGGTAACAATAAATTACATTTTCAAGACTTGTATTAAACTTAAAATTTAAAAAATTTTCTAGCAACGCTAACATATTCTAACAAACATCTTTGTGGATGCTGTTCTTGGCCCAACCTCGAGGATTCGAAGCTAGTTCAAGGACTTGATGTCCTAAATTTAAGCTGAATCTGCGCTCATTTGAAGCTGAATAAAGTATATTAAATGACAAAAATGTTGACATCGTGAAGCGAGCACTCCTTGCTTTTTTTCTGGGGAGGGCAGTAAATGATAGAAACAGAATGGTGCCGGAAAACCATATTTCGAAAGGAGAGAAAGTGAATTTTTAAATGCAACATGTTGCCTATTGCTGTGAAAGAGAGATTCAAGGTAGGGAAACTAATCAAAAAAAGACAGATTCAGTTATTGCCAAAGAATGTTGAAGTTTTATTATTTTTAAAAATAAATCTTTAGGCAAGTATCCAACCATCCCTTCCCCCTGTTCCTGAAGGTTTTCTTTTCCAAAATTCAAAAAAGAATGGCAGTGAGGTACCGGGTATGCTCTTACATCATAGCAGTAAGGACCTCTCGAAGTTCGACTCAATAAAAGAATGATTAATCAAGGAAGTCTCGAAGTTACTACTGGCCATGGGCATGTGTGAGTGAATAAAGCACTGTTTATTAAGATTTAAGTAGCATATTATATTATGTAACAAAAGGAGTAATGGATATAAATAAGATATACTTTTAGAAAATTCAATATGTATTTAACCACCTAAGTATTTTTTTAAATTAGTAAATTTATGAAGTTAACAACTCACGGGTAGTAAAAACACTCAGGTTTGCTCATGATTATTTGAGCGGGGAGTCGCGATCATAAAAATGGTACCTGAGTAGTTGGCCGGTGCGGGGACCTACGGTCGGTTTCTATGGACCAACTGGAAATAATATATATAGTATATATAATAGAAATATGGTTGTGAAAGATACGGTTTTCTGGTACGTTCTTATATATAGTCCTGTCACATATTGTAAGTTCTTCAGAGGAGGATAAGGGAATTGCGTGAATTGTGCATGGCTGGAAAAGAAGGAAGAGCGATGATAGAAGGTGAAGAATGGTACGGTAGAGTCGAGTGTGATTGAGTAAGAGTGAGACAAAGTCTCCTACTATTAGGCCACCCTGCTCTATTACCATGTAATTGCCAAGTCACGCGAAACATCTAACCTGCTAGTGGACGTGATAAAATCTTCATTATCGTCTCAATCTTAGCCTCACTCGAGAGACCAACACGTCATTCTTGATTACAGATCAACTCTATCCACGCCGATGGCGTAAATCAACCACACTCTAAATGGTAGACATGTGAAGCTACTACAGTCGAGACACCCACGCTATCTACCTTCTCTTCGTTCCGCAGTATTGGCCGCTCACATCTCTTGAATAACAGATCACTACCCTATTGCAATCTCTTCTAGCGTTCTAATGCGAAACAGCCATACTACTTCCTGTTATACACTCACGTTTTATATGCCTCTACCAACATCTACAACATTTCCTCTCCGTTTCAGAGATTCTGCGGTACTTCACCGCTCATCCAGCTTTCTCTTCGTCTCCCAGGCCGGTCGTTCCCCAACACCTCCACTCACTAACAACATCTCGTCCTTAACGCGAAGCCGCACAAACATCTCCTATTTCTACACATGGACAAACATCTCACATAATCTTCATTGAATTCTCTCATTTATTCCCTCGTCCACACCATCGTATCACTCTCTCAATCGACGTGTCATTGAGATCCTCATTTTATGTAATTCTCTCACCTTCCATTGGTATAATGTCCATACTGAAAACTTGAACTTTAATCTATACTTCTTATTCAGACATAGTCTCACTTACCATACGAATAACACCCCGGTAAAACACATACCCTATGTAAGACCTCTAGGCACTCAAGGACTTAAGTCCTTTACATTCACCAAGCGATTAATTGGCACCAGCAAGCGCTTCTGCATCACAACTTTCCTACTGACACTCTGCATTGATCCGTCTTCTGCACAACACATACCTAGAAGATATTTAAACTCAGACAGCTTGCTCCGAGCTCTCACGCATGTCTAACATTAGATCCTCGAGCACTGAGGACTGTCTCACTCAACAACATTTACTACCTTCATACAGCACATATATCCTAACGTTTACTTCAGATACTCCCTCCTCTTGCTCATACTCCTGCCAAGTCTCTCTACCAATTCTCTCAACTCTCTTCAGATCTCGCCACACCGAACAATCTCCACATACTAAGCTATCAATTTTAGGACTCAATTCGGATCACTTTAAAATCCATATGCTAACAGAAGCACCTCAATTGTTTGTATAATTTTTCAAGTACCAGAAAGTTATTTCCATCATGATTTTAATTACATTATTACATGATGATTTTACTTGTTTAAAAACTCACCTCAGAGCAGAACACATGTCGTCTATAATTCCTTCAAAGTCAAGTCCACCACAGTTTTCAAAATGCAATCCATTTGGTTCGTCTTCGGCCCATGGCAGGCCCAAGGCCACCTCATTATTATTGTGATATCTCCAAACTCCTTCACTTACACGATCATATATCCCTACCCAATAAATATTGCATTTATGAGTCGATATTCCTGATCGAGCCCAAGTAAAAATTTCTTGGCCGTACGATAAATTTTTTGGAGTTACTAAATATCCACCTACGCCTTCGCAAACGTAAGCAGCTTCAAAAAAATTTGATCTGTGAATGAAGATTGACATGTAGCAAAAATAAAAAAAAAATTTTGTCTTTGCTTTCACTGCTCCACTGAATCAAATCTCCTTCAAGATTTAAGTTGCAAAAGGCTATATCTTTAATTTCTTCCTCCTCGAGAGTCCTTTGCCAAATGTTTATTTGCGTTACATTTCCCATAAATTTTAAGTTAGGGTAAAGAGACTCGTCCATATAACCAACGGTTAACAAATTAGAATCGGAAGTAATATTGAGAATCAAATCATGTGAAGAAATTTTGTCCCCTTCAAAGAAAACTGAAATCCGTTTGTCTAATTGATCTTCATTCACCAAACAAACATGATACCACTTGTATGGTCTTAACCATTCCTTTAAAAAAGAATATTTATATTCATGTGCAACAGCAATACGAAACTTGTCAACATCAACCTCTGAAAAAAAAATTTGAACGCTTTAAAGAATCAAAATCAATCTTAGCAATGTCATGTACATCAAAAAATAAAATATAAACTATTGGAAACTATTGCTCCAGAAATCAAATTTTAAAAGGATTTTTATTACTTGCTGCAACTTGTTATTTTTTAATGGCACAAGTGAATCTAAAAATAGCATAAAAATTTAATAAAAAATGAACTATGTTATTTATGTATTTGTTATAGGTACTGAAATTTTACATTGTATAAAAATTTCTTAAATATAACTTAGCTTTTACTTTACTTCTATCAATAAATACGTTCGTTGGATACCATTAGAATTTTCTAAGTTGGAAAGTTTTAAATGGAATGTATATTTTAAGACTATAATACATTCTCATCGGGATAAAATAGCTAAAAACTAAATCCTAAATCAATGCAAAGGTCATACATAGACTCCTATTATGGTCGCAAAACTAGTAGATCTGCTTATGCATTCTAGAAAAACGGGGATATGTGGATTGAATATTATATTCGATAGTTATAAATCGAAGAAGTGTCGTAGTATTGAGTATTTTATGCTAGCAGTTACTGATTTAGCTCTCAAAAAATTGGTGGTGATAATAAAAAGAGGTAGAATCATATTGTACAAATTATTCATAGTAGTACAAAACAATTTAGGAAAATAACAAATTTTCCTCCAAATAAAAATTTCTGATTAAATAATATAATTTAAATATATAATTAATAATATAATTAATAATACAATATTAATAATAATATATACTATATTATAATATTAATAATAAAATTAATATATATATATATATTTATAATATATATATAATATAATATAATATAATATAATATAATAATTATTAATAATAATAATATAATTTAATATAATAATTAATTTTCTTAATTAAGAGTGAGTGGAATGGACAGTTACTTTTGATGGTGGTCTCTGTAGGGACTTGAGGTGTAGAATAATTTGCTGATGTATTATATGAACATGAAACCTGAATGGGTTCCAGTTTTTAGAGCTGATGTGTTTTACAAGCCAATAACGCCGTAGTATTATTCTAAGTGTATATTTTTCCGATACTCTGTAACTGAATATATATATATATATATATATATTTTATATATATATATTAATATTATATATATATATATATATTATATTTATATATTATATATAATATATATTATATATTAATTTATATATTAATATTATTATATTATATATATATTATTTATATATATATATATTATTTATTATATATATTATATTATATATATATTACTATCGTCAAATAAGCCCAGTAGGGTAATGTTAATCGCAGGAGGGAAGGCTAACATGACAAAAAAGACGAGATAGTGTAATTATGTAAACCTGGCAGGAATTGTTGAGTATTGGGCGTCATGGATAATTTGAAACATATACACGTATAGACTGGGAGAGGTGGGGTGGTTTGGGGGTATATGAGCGATGGATATTCAGCCAGAAGCGACTCGATAGCATGGAGTAGATAGTGATAACTGTAAGAGATAGTGCGTGCGATAAAATACGCGAGGACGGGTACGGGCTTGGTCGAGTGGTGTAGAGAAAACGATTGCGGGTGTACGGTAAGAAATGAATCTGTGCGGGAGGAAAGGTAGGCGGGCCGGACCAGTGGAAGATGTTTATATCTGGTGAAAGGAGAGAACACGGCGGATCTGAAGATAGCTGGCGGGTACGGACAGGGTGGTGAATACGTGGTCGAGCGCCTTTTGCAGGAAACTATTAAGGCACGGGTGATATAGGTCAGAAAGGATCGAAGGGGAAGACTGGATTTTGCGGAAACATTTGGAAGTGACATTGGGAAGTTGTTTTAGGAGAGTCGAGGTGTTTGTGTTGGAAGGCGTGCTAGAGTATAGACGATGATGGAGAGGTTCGGCAATTCATGTGCTGGTGTGCGTTTGGGGTATTGGTTATGGTCTGGGGAGGATTTTAGGGCCTAGGAGTTGACCTTTGATGGAGGCTCTACAGGTGTAAGGTATTAAGCATCCGGCATATTGTGTGTAATGGTGACTCTTTCATTCTATGGCTGCAATGAGAACAGGACGTGTGAAGATTTAGGACGGTTCAAATTGCGGCGTTGGAGTGGGAGCATGATAGCACTCACGGATCGCTGGAAGCCATGCGAACGATGGGATAATCTGCGGATTCGCAGCTATGAGATATGCCAGGAAGTGTAGGCTACTATTGAAATTAATTGAATTAGAGTAATGTTGGACATAGAATTTAGTTTAGTGATGTAAGGTGAATTTGAAAAAAGAGGGAAGGGAAAAAGAAGTTAAGAAACCATTCATAAAAACATATGAGAAGTAGTAAATATTTAAGTAGTTCCTATGATGATGAATTATAAGGTTAAATCACAATTTAATACTTTTAGTTGCAGATGAAGGAAGTGGAATGTATTACTTTATATCAAAAGAGGATTTTCGGTTGATGAAACTCTTAGTAAGGGTTTTCAGAGTATCAAAGGTTTTACTCCCTATTAGTTCCTAAGGAGTATAAAGAATTTAGCATGGCTGTTTGTAACACAGAATGCGCTATGCTGCGAAAGCAGGAGGTTGCTTAAAGTGTGAGGAGTCTGACTAGGAAATTAGGCGCTCAGAGAAACATATTGTAACATAAAGATTGTTTGTAGGAGAAAGATATTGAGTTTAAAATCTCTAGTATGTTGGGTCCATATCCACGATGACAAGGGATACAAATAAAGAGTTCAAGGTTGAGTGAAAGAATTTCGAAGGATTTTAAGGATATTAGAATTGACGTGGTAGATTAATTACCAATCAAATATAAATAAATGGAAAGAGAAGAATGCGTCTGTGAATTTAAATATAGTCGAGAAATTAAAAGAATTAATAGACTTTAGAAATAGATATGAAAGTGCTGCACAGAGTAATTTATTAGACAAGCAAGAGAACCATTGTAAATTTGGAAGACTGAAACAAAACGGGTTAATTTATTATTACAGTTGTAAGTTGTTAATTGGTGACATATTTGAAATTTTCACAAAAGGAGGAGGGGACAGGAGAGGATTTAAAAGTGATTGTGAGATGTAAATTAATACTTGTTTAGTATATAATATGTTAACCTGTTTTGTTTGTCTTCCAAATTACAATGGTTTTGCTTCCGTTTATTTTCTGTGCAGCATTTATATTATTTTAATTTATTAATTTTTTTATTTCTTCGACTATTTAAATTTCATAGGGGACGCATTCTCTCTTCTTTTCCATTTCTATTATATTTTGATTGTGTAATTTAATGCTTACCACCGTCAATTTCTTTTAGATAGTCCTTGGGAAATGGCCTTCGATTTTTGTTATTCACTTGAATCTTTATTTGTTATCCTGGTCATGTGTTGGAAACAACTAGAGTTTTAATATATCTTTTCCTAAAACAATCTTTATGTTACAATATGTTTCTCTGATCGCCTAATTTCCTAGTCAGACTCCTCACACTTTAAGCAACCGTTCCTGCTTTCGGCGACGCATTATTTGCGGCATTCTGGTGTTACAAACTTGAGCCATGCTTGAATTTCTTTTATACTCCTTGAAGTGATTACTAATTTAGAGTAGATCTTGAGATGATTTGGAATAACCTTGGATGTGAAGAGTATGAAGAGATCTTTTGATATATATTTACTTTTAATCTGCAATAAAGTTTTTGTGATTACCTTTTTATATTTGGCATAGTATAGGGTATATTGAATTTTTTCTATTTTATATTTTTCATTTTAGTTTGCTGTCTTTTCTTTTAATTGCTTTTTTTTTTTTTTTGTTCAAGTTAATAATTATAATATTTATGTTCAAGTTTTTATTTCCAATTAGATTTTCAGATTATGTTTGTGACGTGGATGATTGATGGAGAGGGATGTTGGCAGTGATTTGATATGGTCGTCAGTGGCCCTGTCGAAGGTGGGAAGGGTGTTGGAGGGTTGTATATGTGGCATAGCCGCAATTTGAACGTCTAAGGTATCGTTCCTAGTTGGCTTGTGTGGTTTGTTGTCATGATTGGATGAAGGTCACGATGTGGGGGCATATGGCAGATATGGTCGAGGATGTCTGTTATATAATTAGATGTAGGAGTATCGAAGATGTGATCGTAGGCGATTAGAGTGTCAGACATAAACTATCAAGAGGCGAACTGAGCTTGATTGCGCGGATCTCCATGATGTGGTATCTCCTGAGCCTGTAAGGGTAAGGCATTGACTCGTCGTAAGAAAATTTGCAATGTGATGTAATGGGTGTGGTTCGGGCAATGGTTCGCCTTGATTGCGTGTGTGCGGTGTCCTATGAGGTCGTGGGTAATTTGTTCGAAGGTCGACTGTTGTATTTGGTGCTGTGTTCGCAGTGTTATCTTCGATGCGTGGTTGTGGGGGTTGTTGTGACGAGAGTTAATCGTCTTATGGTGGGGGCTGGGTATTGTTGCGGGATATGTGTAGGGTTTTTGGTAGTTGGAAGTGGGTTGTGTGCGTACGAGTAAGTGCGTACGTGTTTGGTGAGTGTTGTTATTGCAGCTGTTCTTACTTGAGCACTATCTCTCATGTTTGGATGTTCGTGCGTGATTCAATGTGATTATACATGATATAATTCAGGTTAGTTCGTGGTTTATGTTTTATTAATTTATGGTGAGGATATGAGCATTTTGCGGGGTGGTTTAATATTCAACTGATGTGTAGTTGTGTTGGTGGTGGGTTTATGGGTTGGGTCATTTCGGAGTAATTTCTATGGTGCGTTTTTTGAGAGTAGTATTATATTATATATTTTATTTATTATAATATATATTATTTTTATTATTTATTATCTTATTAAATATATCTTCATGGTATTAATTAGCTACTTTACATTACTTATATATATATATATTATTATAATATATTTATTATTATTATTATATTATAATATTTATATTAATTATTTAGTGTTGAGGAGTGATGGGGTAAAGTATACGATTTAGGAGGAATATTAGAGGGCGTTTAGGGTTGTTTGAGGTCGCTTATGGCCATTGGTTTTGGGGTGGAGGTTTAGTTTATGAAGTTGGATAGAATATTATTTACATAAGTTATTATATATGTCTTTGACATTTATTAGTTTTCTGATACGAAGTTTTATTATTATTTTATTTTATTTATTACTTTAACAAAACATTTTTATTTATTTTATTATATTTTTTTATTTATATTATCATCAATATTATTTTATTATTATATTATTATTTTTTATTATTATTTTATTTTATTATTATTTTTTTTATTATTTTTTTTGTTACTTATTATTATTTATTATTATTTTTATTATTTATTTTATTTTATTTTAGTTTGATAGAATATTTTTTTTGAAAATTTTTGTGTATTTTTAATTGTTTGTCTATTGATGGGGTAATTTTTTAATCTTTTTATTTAAATTTTTTTGTGGAGCTAAATAGTATGTGATATACTATATTGTGATGATATTTGATTTTATAACTATTGATTAATATATTTCGATGATCCGGTTTTTCCTAGAATGCCCAAGCTTATTGTTTTGGAATTATAGGAGTTATGTATGTTTTGCTTGATTTGGATTTAGTTTTAGTTTTTTTCGATGAAATGTTGATGTTTAATATCTTATTTTAAAATTTCAATTAGAATTTATGGGTTAGAATTTTTATTGTAATGAGCTGTAAGTTAGATTTTCAGATTATTTTAGTTGAATATATGTGTAAAGTTTGGATACCTTGTGGGCAAGTTACGGAGAATTTGTGGGAGGAATTTTTATAATGTATTTCAATTTTAAATATAAATAAGTTTTTATTATTTTTTGCTATTTTTAAGATTAATTGTGATTATAAAGTTGCAGAGTAATAAAATCTTTTAATTTGATTTGGAGATGTTTCCATAGTTTATATTTTATTTTGATTTGAATTGTAGATTTGATAAAAAGTTATAAGAGTTACAATTTTTTTCCTTTCATATTGATAAAAATTTTTGTTGACTTGAATTATTTCTTTTTTTTACAGAACTTGATATATTGTGCCGTCTTAAATTTTCTGCCAAATCTGTATGGTGTTTTTGAGGGGATTTTTACATGATTTGTTCTATTTATTCGTTATAATTGTTAGTTGGTTTTGGAAGTTTTATTTCCCTAATTAAAATTTATGGGAATGTTACGCGATAATTTTGGAAAGGTCTCGAGGAGGGTTTAAGGTTAGGTTTTGATTATTTTGGGGTTTTATTAGTGGAGATTTTTGGGATGGTGTTAGAGATGATTGATGAGATTTGATTCATTATGTATGTTGAATTTTGTTCATTTTCCAGATCAATTTTTTTGAAGTGTTAGGTTGGGGGTAGGTGGTTTTGTAACTAAAATTTATCGTACGAGATTTACTTGGGTTGTCAGGATATGCTATATGATTTTTTTGGGTAGGGATTATGATCGTGTAGTGAGGCGTTTGGAGTATAATATAATAATGGGTGGTTGGGTGCAGGGGAGAAGAAAAATGGATTATTTGAAAATGTGGTGGCTTGATTTGGAAATTAAGACGAATGTGTTTTGTTAGGGTGGTTTAAAAGTAATTATGTATGTATTAAATAATTAAATTTATCGTGATTGATAATTTAATTAGGACATCATTTTTTTATACTATATATTATCTTACTAATATAATATATAAACAAAATATATTTACTATATATATATTATTTATATATTATTTATTATTATTTAATTTATATTATATATATATTATATTTATTATATATTATATATTATAATATATATTACTTATATTTATTTATTATATTATTTTTTATTTATATATTTATTTTTATATGAGTTATTAAATTCGGAATTTTATTAATAAAATATATTATAAAATTTAATTATTTTTTAATATATATTATATAATATTATATATTTATATATATATTATTAGTAAAGTTTAAATAGATAGGGGATTAATTTTTTTAATTTAAGAGTTTTTTCTTAAAAGGGGAGGAGGAAAGCTTCATCCAGTGTAAATGTATTTTTTTTTTTTATTTGTTTAATTATTTTGTTTTTTTTTTTTTTTTTTTTTTTTATATTTTAATTATATTATTATTATTATATATTTATATTATTATATTATATATATTATTTAATATATATATATATTATTATTATTATTTATTATTATTAATTTAATATTTATATATTTATTATTTTATTATTTATAAAATAAAAAATATATTAAATTGATTATATTATTATTATTATATTATTATTTATTATATATTATTTTATATTATATATATATATATTATTGTATATTTGGTAATGATGTTTTTTGTTGTTGTGTTAGTAGTTAGTGTAGTTAGTAGTGTAGTAGTGTAAGGAGCATTAGTAATTATTGTTTATTTTCTTGTTCTTGTCTTTTCGGGTAGTAAAAAATCATTTTTATTATTAATGATGATTTTCTTGTTAAAATCACTCAGACAAATTGTTATATTTTAAGTAGTCAGTTTTAATGCTTTTGGTTCGTCTTGGATGGAGGCATTTATTATTTGAATTCCATTTTCATTAAGATATATTCAATATTTGTTTATGGTGATTCTGATGAGGTATTTTTGGCGTACATAATTTTTTGGTTACTTCTAGTTGCAGTAAGCGCTTCAAAAATTTATCTGTGAGAAGATTTGCTGGGAGATTTTCATAATTGAATTATTTCATATTCAGTTGCGTTTTTAATCAATCTGTACGCCAACCATGATAAAGGCCAGGAAACCAATTTTTTTGAGAGTCTTTGAGGGTAACCGATTATTTTCATAATTTTAGTTGGTAAAGAGACTGTTATAAGGTTAACATTAGAATCGAAGTATATTGGAATAATAATGTGACGTAATTTTGTTTAAGACTGATGTTTGTTATTGATTTTTAAATGATACTTGTAGGTCTTAACCATTCTTAAAAGAATTTTTTATGTGAATTTCAAACTCAATGCTCGGTTACCAAAAAATTTATTGTCAAATATTAAACTCTAGCTTGAGCTAGATCAATAGGTAATTAGCCGAAGCTCATTAAAATTTTTAATGGAAAGTGATATTTGACATTTATTTAATTAGAATACTTAAAGGATATCTTTTGTAGACTATATTAATTACGAAACTTGTTTTACCGTAGTTTATTGTTTACAGTTTATGATGTTCACTTAATAAGTTTCTGATATTTTAAGTGCAGTGTTTATTTACGTGAATGGTGGTTGGTTGATCATTAGAAATTTCTGTTGGAGTTTTTAATGGATGTATATTTCAGACTTTATATATTAGGAAAAGTAAATAAATTAATAATGAAATGTAAAATATATGATGGTGCAAATAGTAGATTGATTTGCTTTAGAAAAGGGGTATGGTTGATATGAATAGTTATAATGAGAGTGTGATACAGTTTGAGTATTTTTGTGCGTTATGATTTAGATTAGAAATTGGTGGTGATAATAAAGTGATCGATATTGTACAATTTTTTAGTGTCATACATTTGGATTAAAAATTTTAAATATTGATTAATAATTAATATATATATTATTATATATTATATATATATATTATTTAATTATATTAATAATTATATTATAATTATTAATAATTAATTTATATATAATATAATTTAAATATATATATATTAATATTAATTATAATTATAATTAATATATTAAATTTTTAATTAAAAAAGTGAGTGGATGATTATATTGGTGGTGGTTTTGTGAGGATTGATGTAGAATTTTTGCTGATCCAATTATCTGAATGCGTGAATGTTGGTTTTAGAGTGATGTTTATAGCGAATAGGTGTATATTCTTAGTCGTTCTTTACGATTTCCTGTTGTTATATATTATATTATTATATATATATATTATTTATATTATATATTTTTATTATATTATATAATTATAATATTATATTTATTATAATATATATTATATTTTTTATATATATTATATTATATATATTATTATATTTATATATATATTATATATATTATATATTTATATTATTATATAGTAAATAGCATAGGGTATTTTGAGTGAGGTATGAAAAGAGAGGGATGTATTTGTAAAGAAGATGGTGGTATTGGGGGGTATTGCATAATTTTGAAAACATAAAGTTGACCTGGGAGGGTGGGGGTAGGTTGGAGGGGTTATGAAGCGTGATTTACGACGAAGGATGATAGTGAGGATGGTACTGTCAAGTGTGTGCAGATAAATAGAAGGCGGTGGATTTGGTCGACGGTTGGTGTAGGAAGATGCAGGGTGGTAGGTAAGATGAACTGTGGGGGGCAAGTAGCCGGGGGAAGTGGAGATCGTTTTAATTGGTGTAGGAGGCAACAGGAGGCTTGAAGATGCTGGGGGTTAGGACAGGGTGAGTGATCGTGGTCGAGTTTGGGATATTACGGAGGAGTGTATGGTCAGAAAGATGAGGGGGATGGTTTGCGGCATCTTGGAAGTGAATTGCAGTTGTTCTTACGGAGGTGGGTGTTTGTATTGGACGGGTGCTAGAGTATCGAGATGATTGGGAGGTTGGGCATTCAATGTGTGCAGGTGTGCGTTTGAGGTGAGTTGGTTTGGTTGGGAGGATTTTGGTAGGAGTTTGCATCTTGATGGAGGATCTTAAGTGTAAGGTATATAAGCATTGGATATGTGTGCATATGCTAATGTGATTTTATTAATGATGAATAAGAACAGGAGTGTAACGATATTAGAGGTTAATTGGGTGTGGCGTATGACCCTGGAGTGATGGAGGATGGAGATGGATATATGTCAGGAATCCGTATGAGTATGGGAGTAGGCTATATTGATTAATTGAAATTGGTATGTTTGGATTGATTTAGTTTAGTGTTGGTTTTGAAAAGGGGAGAGAAAGAGTTAGAAAATTTGTACAAATTAGATAAAAGAGTGTATCATTCAGTGTATTATGATGGATGGATAATATTGGTTATCTTATATTTGTTTGCTGAGGGGGAATGTTTTTTATATAGGATTTTTCGGTTATGACTTTAGTCAAGGGGTTTTAAGGTAGTAAGGATTTTTTAAATTGGTAATCATTAAGTATAGAATTAGCTGGTAGTTTGTAAAGTGCGCAAATATGTGCGAGGGAAGGTTTGTAGTGTGGGATGTAGGAAATTAGGGTAGGAAATTTGTAATAAGATTGTTTGTAGGGAAGATATGGATTTAAATTTAGTATGTTGGGTATTGATGCAGGGATACTGAGTTAAGGTGATGAAATTGAAGGCTTTCAGGTATTTAAAGAATTGAGTGGTGTTAAATTAACATAAATATATAGAATGGCAAGAAGAGCGATGCGTTGTGATTTATAGTGAGAATTAAAGATTAATAGATTTGAATAGATTGAAGTGTGCAAGGTATTTTGACAAGAGAGAATTGTAATTTGGAAGTGAAAGGTTATATTATTTATTACGTTGTGTGTTAATGTGATTTGTTTCAAAGGAGGAGGAAAAGAGAGAGATTTAGGTGCTGTATGTGTATTTATGTTATTAATTATGTTTGTTTCGTTTATTTATGGTTTTTTTTGTTTAATTTTGTAAAACTCATATTTTTTATTTATATTTTATTTTTGTATTTTAATTTTGGGAGAGTTTTTTTTTATTTATTATTTTATTGTGTATTCGGTTTGCAAGATGTCTGCCGGTTGGAATAGTGTGGATTTTGTCTTACCTTTGATTTTATTTTTCTGTATGGTATGATTAGTTTTAATATTTTTTAAATTTTATGTTATTGTTTCTCTGATGAATTTTGTGCTTATTTAGCATGTTTCTGTTTGGCGAGATTTTTGCGGCTTTGTGTTAAATTAGTGTTGAATTTTTTATTTTGAGTGATTCATTTAGAGTAAGTTTGGATGATCTTTGGATCTTGGATGTGAAGAGTTTAGAAGAGATTTTTTGATATAAGTATTTCTTTTCATTGTAGTTATTGGTGTTAATTTAATATTTTGATAGTTGGGATATATTGAATTATTTTCTATTCTTATATGTTGTGTTTGTGATTGTTTTTTTATTTGTTTTTTTCTTTTTTTAAGTCTTTCTATTATAAATTTTGTTCAAGTTTTATTAATTAATTGATTGATATGTTGTGAAGTTGGTGATTGTGAGGGGATGTTGGAGTGATTTTGATCTGCTGGTGAGTGTTGGTGGGGGGGTGTGGAGGGGTTGTATATGTGGCTGGCATTTGATGTAGGTTGTTCACGTTGGTGTGTGTTTGATTGTATGATTAGATCGAAGATACGATGTGGGGGTTGATTGGCTGGGTGTCTGATTATTAGATGTAGAGTGCTCTGAGATGTGAACTGTAGGGATTGAGATTGCTGAATATCATCAGGGAAGTGAGATTGATTGGGATTATCGATCGTGGTTCTTAGAAGCTGTCAGGTAGGACATTGATGTGTAGATGAAATTTGTGCTGTTGTGTGTTGGATGATTGCTTGATGTGCGTGGTGTGGGTGGCTATGGGTGTGCGGTATGTTAAGGTCGGACTGTATGTCATCTGTGTGTAACTAGTGTATTCAGATGCGTGCGTTGTGTGGGCTTGTTGTGGGATTTAATGTTTATGTGCGGGGCTGGTACTTGTTGGGTCATGGTGTGGGTTTTGGTAGTTGAAGTGATGTTGTGTGGTGACGTGAAGTGGGTAGTGTCTTGGGTGGGTGGGTTGTTTTGAGCTGTTTTGGTTGATGTTTCTTCTTATGAGTGTTGTGGTGATGACTGTGATTTCTGTATTTTCGTTATTATGTTATGTTTTTATTATTGTGGGATTTAATAATTGCGGGGTGTTAATATATGTGCTGTGTGTGTGGTGTGGGTTTATGGCTGATTTTTGAATAATTTATGGTGGTTTTTTGGAGTTATATATATTATATAATTATTATATATATATTTTATATTATTATTATTATTATTTTATAATATATTATATATCGGAAGTGTTATTTATATTCCGTATTCCTAATCTATTAAATACCATATATTAATATTAGGTAAAAATATTTATTATGTGTTGAAGGATGATGGGGTAAAGTCATGTTAGGGGGTTTTGGGGTTTTGGGTTGTTGAAAGTGTTTTTGGATAGGTTTGTGGGGTTAGTTTTGATTGGATAGCATTTTTTATGAATTTTTACAGATTCGATAAATATAACTGTTTCATATTTTTTATTTAGGAATTATTATTATTTTTATTTTATTTTTATTTTATATTTATTATTTTATTATATATATTTATTTATTATTTTTATTTTATTTTATTTATATTATTATTATATTTATTTATTTTTCTTAGTTTATTTTTTTTGTGTTTTGTTATATTTTTTTATTTATTTTTATTATTATTTTTTTTTAGTTTACTAATTTTTGGTCAATTTTTGTTAAAGTTTAATTGTTTTTGTCTATTATTTGTACATATTCTTTTTATTTATTTTTGTGAGAGTGGAGGTATTGTCTGTCTTTGGATTTTGTTTTTATTTGTTTATATATTTGATGATGGTTTTTCTAATGATGATCTATATAATTTGTGTTAGAAATTCTCGCTATTTAGTTGTTTTAGTATTTTAATAGTAAATTTTGTTGTTTAAAATTTATTTAAATTAATTAGTTTATGGTTCGAAATTTCTTATATGTGAGTGTAAGTTATTCGATTATTTTAGTTGGATTTGTGTGTTTTTGGTAATAATTGTGGAGTATGGAGAATTTTGGGAGGAATTTTTCTATGTAAAATTAAAATATCTTAATATATAATAGTTTTTTTAAATTTTTATGTATTTTTAGCAATTTTTCTTTCTTTTAAGTGAGAATTATTTTTAATTTGTTGTTGGAATATTTTAAAAGTTTATTTTTTTTTTTGATGTAATGATTGTAAGTTTTTATTATTTTAAAGGTTTAATTTTTTTTGAGGTGGTGAGTTGTTGTGTTGATCTGAATATATTTTTTTTAGACTGGTTAGCATAACTAAAAACACTTGTAGTAATTTACTTGAAATTAACCTTTAAAGAATTTTTAATGATTTATTTAATTTTGTTTAATTTGTTTTGGTGACGAGTTTTTACTAATTAATTTTGGGCTGTGTTTTGGAGATTGGAGGAATTGTTGTTTTTGAATTAATTTGCGGAGATTTGTTGTGGAGGTGGTATGGATGTTGGTGATTGATGAGATTAGATTTTATGTTTGTTGAATCTTGTGTATTTTTAGATATTTTTGAGTGTTGTTTTTGGAAGCGGGTGTTTTTAGTTAAACTTTTAATGTAGGGAATTTATTGGGGGTGATTGTATTGATATTTTGGGTAGGATTTTGATCGTGGTGTGAAGGAGTATGGAGTAATTATGCGGAGCCTTGGTGATGGGGAAATGATTGAATTTTGAAAATGTGGTGGATTGATTTGGGTTTAGAGTGTGTTTGCTGGTGAGTTTTTAAAGTAATTTGTATATGTAATTATATGTGATTTATGTGATGATTTATATAGGATATTTTTTTTATTTTATATTATAATTATATTAATATTTTAGTTATTATTTATATTATATTTATTTATTATTTATATATTTTTATTATTTTATTTATATAATTATATTTATATTTTATTTTATTTATTATTTTTATTTATATTTTTTTTTTTATTATAATATATTTTTTTTTTTTATTTTTTTATTTATTTTTTTTATTATTTATTATTATATATATATTTTGAATAAGTACTTTATAGAATAGGAATTAATTTGTAAGCCAGTTAATTTTTAAAGGGGGGGAAGGGATTTTTTAATTTTTTAAAAATTAATTTTGTTTTTTAGTGGTTTTATTTTAAATTTGATTCTTATTATATTATATATATATTATTATTATATTTTTACTCTAGTTTTTAAATTTATATTTTTAATTTAATTTTATATTTAATTTAGTTGTTTCATTAATGTATTGGATTAGAAATTTTAATCCTTTTATTTTTTTTATATTTTTTATATTATATTTTTATTTATTATATTTATATTTATTTTATTTATTATGTAATTGTTATTGTTCTTGATCTCGTGGGAATAACGTATGAGAATGGGCCTTTTTTATTTATTTTTTGTTTCTAAATTGATTTTGTTGATTTTTTTTTTTACTATTTTTGTTTATATGGGATGTGTTATTTTAATGTAACGTTTTAAATGATATTTGGTTGTCTTGCTGGGAAGTTTTATTGTGATTATTTTAAGAATATTATAATAATATGACTTTGATCTTTGTGGGAGTGGATTTTGGTAGTGTTTTGGAGTTATAATTAATTTGAAGTAGAGTTTATTGATTGTGCGAGATGCTGAGGATTTTATTTGTTAATTTATAATTAAATTTTTTTTATTCATTTTGTAATTTTAGTTTAGTTAGTATTTTAATTTTTGGTTTTGTGTTTTTTGGTTTTTTATTTAGTTGGTAGGTGCTTGTTTTTAGATGATTTGAGTTATTGAGATTTTGTTTCAGAATGTCGTTTGTTTATTGTTTATAAATGATATGTATGTTTAATTTTAAGAATATTTATATTTTGAAGAATGACTTGTATTCTGAATTTTGAGTTTAGAAATTTTGTGTATTTAAATATTATATGGATATGTGATAATTTTAAAGGTTTATTTTGTGTTGTATTTTTTATGGAAGTGATTAAATATATTTATATATATGTTTATGTATTTATGAAGTTTTTTTTTTTGTATAAATTTTATATTTTGTATTTGTTCTATGAAATTTCATGTTTATTAAGTTTTGATAATTGTTGAAGTGGTTTTTTAAGTATTAGATGGTGTGGTGGATTTAGAATTTTTTATTGGGTTTTAATGGCATGTTTTTTAGATTTAATTTCATCGGAATGTATATAATGAAGGTTATATTATTTGTGTGATAGTAGTGTTTGCATTGAAGGGATATGTAGGATATTTTATGATGCTTAATCAGTTATGATCTTGTTTTTTGATAGGTTTTATGATTTGCTTCAGAAAGATGGGAGTGTGAGAGAAAAAATTTGTAATTTATAGTTTTTAACACAATTAATTTTAATTTTATTATTTATATAATTTTATTTATATTTTATTATATATATATAATTATATAATATTATATTTTATATTATTTATATTTATTATATAATATTATATATTGATTATTTATTAATTATTTATATTATTTTTTGAGTGGTGGATGAGTTCTATTGTGGCTGGTTTCTGTGAGGATTGGTGTGTATTTTGCTGATTAATTATATGATGAAACGTGATGGTGAGTTTAGGTGTTGTTTGGATAGGTGTATATATCTTAATGTTTTTTAGTATTGTCACTGATTTTATTTTACTTTTTTATATTATATTTTTTAAGTTTTTATCTATTTAAAAGTATTTCAAATATTCAGAAACTATTTTAATATATGTAACTAATGTTGCAGTTTATTATTATATATTTAATTTTTTTATTATTTTTTTGTAAATGAGTAGGTAATTGTTACTCGGGATGGGGTAATGAAAAATGAGTAGTGTTATGTAGGAGATTGGTGAGTTTGGGGGTATGGTAATTTAGTAACGTTGATGGGAGGTGGGGTAGTTATGGAGGTGGGTGGTTATTAGAGAGGATGTAGTGGGAGGATTGTAATGGTAGTGGTGAGTATGAAGAGGGTACGGATTGGTGCGGTTGGTGGTAGGAAAGTTGGAGGTGTGTAGAAATGCTTGGGGGGCGTGGAGGCGGATGAGTGTTTTGTGGGGGGGAGGAAGGAGGATTGAGTAGTGGGAGGTGGAGGTGATGAAGTGGTGAGTTTGGGTAATGGAGTGTATGGTAGAAGATGGGGATGGTTTGGTCTTGAGTGATTGGAGTTGTTTTGGTGGAGTGTTTTGCTTGGAAGGTGAGAGTTACGGTGCTGATTGGATTATGTGTGGGTGTGCGTTGGTGTTGGTTATGGGGGAGGCATTTATGTGGAGTTGTTTGTGGGATTATGTAGGTTACGTTGAGTATGTGTATATGTATGTGATTTTCATTTGTAATCGTAGTTAGAGATATTAAGGTTATTGGGGTTGGGTGCAGATTAGCTGGTGGGGGGGATGGAGTTAGAGATTTGAGTAGGAGGTGTAGTATTTGAATTTTTGAATTGAGTTGTTGATGATTTGTTTGTGTAAGGTGATTGAAAGGGGAGAGAGTTTAAAGAATTAGTAAAATGAGTGTAATTATTAAGAGTTTATGTGTGATTAGGTTAATTTATTTAGTTGGATAGAATGGAATTGTCTTTTTATTATCGGATTTTGGTTATTGATTTGTACGGGTAGAGGTAGTCAGGTTTTATCTAATTGTAATATTAGGGTTAAAGTGGGTTTTGTAAGTGGAATATGTGGGAGGGTGTTAGTGTGGAGTTGATGGATTGGGATAGAGTTGTATAGTGTTTGTAGGAATTGGTTTTATGTGTTTTGGATAATCGATATATAGTTTTTTTTGTTTAAGGTTGAGTTGGGTTTCAGTGATTGAGTGGTATAATTATAAATTAGATGGAGAAGAGGTTGTGATTTATAGTGAGAATATTTGAATTTGATGATATGATGTGGTTTATTGAAGAGATTGTTTTGGGATGAAAGGTTTTTTTTAAGTTGTACGTGTTTGTGAATTTTGAAATCTTAGGGGGGAGGGAGGAGATTTAAGGTGTTGTGTGTTTTTAGTTTGTATTTATCGATTTTGTCCATATTTAGTTGTTGTTTTTTTTTGAGATTTTTAATTTATTATTTTTTTTTTTGATTTTATTTAAAAGTTGATTTTTTTATTTATTATATTTTGATTTGTGTATTAACCTCCTGTTTTTTTGATAGTTTTTTTGTAATGGTTGTTTGTTTTTTTATTTTTTTGTGGTTTTAATATAGGATTTTATATTTTTATTTTATGTTTTGTCTTGATGTTTTTAGTGTAATTTACAGTTGTTTGGGAATTATTTGGGTTGGTGTTATGGATGTGATTTTTTTTTGGTGTTTTTTAGGTCAGATTTGGTGTTTGGATAATTGGTGTGGTTTATAGAGTTCTTGTTAGTAATTTTATTTTTATTGTGTTTAATTTATTATTACTATTATTATTATTGATTTATTTTTATTTATTGGTTTATGAGTGAATGTGTTTTTTTTTTGTTTTTTTTTTTTCTTTTGTTACGTTTTTTATAATTTTGTAAGTTTTTTATTAGATTTAGATTATGTTTGTGAGTCGGTGTTGATGGGGGGAATGTGGATGATTTTATGGTGGCAGTGTTGAGGTTGGGAGGTGTGGGGGTTGTTTCTGAGCGAATTTGACGTTAAGTTGTAGTTGGGTTGTGTGGTTGATGTATTGTAGTGTGGGGGTGGGATATGTGAGGTTTGTGTTTAAAATGTAGAGTGATGAGTGTGATGTAGGGTTGAAGTTCAGATAACATTCAGGGTGATTGATTGGGATTTGTGTGGTATTGCGTGTGGGTGGATTGTGGTGGATTTGAGGTGTGTTGGTGTGTTTGGTGGTTGTTTGATGTGGTGTGTGGGTGGTTGTGTGGGAATTTTGTTTGGAGTTTGTTCTGGTGGTGTTGAAGGTTTTGATGGGTGTGTGGTTGTTGTGGGATTTAAGTTTGGTGGGGTGTTTGTTGGGATATGTGTCGGTTTGGTGTTGGAGTGTTTGTGTGTAAGAGGTGAAAAATGCGTGTGTTTCGGTGAGTGTTGTTTGGATGTTTTTGTTTTTGTTTGGTGTGGTGATGTGTGATTTGTTATAATAGTTGTTGTGGTTTGTTATTTTGGTGAGGTCTGG
>JABUQX010005146.1:0-7500 GCA_015478945.1 Trachelipus rathkii
CATACGTCAATGAAATTATGGTAATCTCACGTACTCTTAGACAATGCAAATGAGGCAAATATTCCGCCAATTGAGTACAGACGATGAAAGAGAATTCAACGAGGCATATGCGTGTTCTCATGATCGGGAGCACAAAAGCTCTAAAAAACGACAATTTAAAAAACTGAGCTAATAATGTCTATATATATGGAAAATGATTGTGCATAAGCAAAAGCTTTGAGTACAACTTTTAATAAATGGAGATATACCTTCTTCTTATATAATAGTATATAGATATAGTATGATATATTATATATATATATAATTATTAATATTATAATATATATAATATATATAGATAATTATATATATATAATATATAATTATTAAATATAAATTAATAATCAGTAATTAAATAATATCTATACTATATATATATATATATATAAATACTGTTATATATATTACTATATACATAAGATATATATATTTATATATATAGTAAATATAGTAAATAAGAAGTAGATAGTATGTATCTGAAATTCTTACTAATTTAATAATATATATATTATATATATATAACATATGGTCTGTTAGTGATATATCATATATGATATATGTATATTATATATATATATGTATATAATATATATATATATTATATTAAATATTATAATTACATATATATACTATGTATATATATTATATGAATTATATATATATATAGTATATATATATATATTCCTTGGATTCATATATTATAAATATATATAATAGTATAAGTTATATAATAATATATAATTATTTATTATATATAATAATATTTATAATATATAATCTTAATAATAGTATAATTATAATATAATATAGTCAGCGTTTAAATTGTCCGTCATATGTATTAAAAACTATTATAGCTACAGGTAAAACGTACTAATTTGAATCAATTTTAAAAGAATAAGTACTGAACAATGTTAAAAAATAAATAAAAAAACGCATAATAAAGAAAAAGATTAAATAAAATTGTGAGTGAGTAATGTTTGTAGTTTGGTAATAGTTCGGTTTTAGGTAATGTTGCAGATATCGATATTTGTAGAAAGATAACGTTCTATAATAATCCCCACCATGCAACGTGCCAAGTGTTCCTCAAAATAATTCAGTAATTGGAAAGTGCTTGGTACTGATTTTTATTTTAGTAAAGAAAATAAAAATTTATTAATTGCATATAAAGAACTTAACTTTTTTAGTTTTTGAGCTCAACTGATTGTATACCCAAATTCCTCATTTGATTAATTTTGTTATTTATTTCGAACGTAAATATTATTATTTGTGTCAGATAAATCTTATGGGCTAACTATATAATATATATTATAATAATATACTATATACTATATAACGCTATATAATATAATATAATAATATACTATTTTTATTATATATATTATAGATATATAATAATATTATAAATATAGAGAAAAAATCAACATATATTATATAAGGATATATATATAAGTATATATATATATATATATATATAGATGGTCAGATTTTTTAATGACTCCAGTTATGAGTACTGAGACGGCAGGCTATACAGTAATCAAATTAATATATGTGGAACAGCCCGAACATATCTAAGGATCCGATTACTTGTTTTTTTTTTATTCTTTTTTTTTTTGGCAAATCATATCGAAAATATTTAAATTATTATTTCCCCCTATTTAGGGGGCTCGAGCGGACGGGGACAAGGGGGGGACGTTTGATACCCCGGAGGGGATGGTCGGAAGAACCCGCGACACCTCAAAGACCAAAGACGGGAGGTTCGGAACCCATCCCCGTGATGGGATTAGTCCCGCCCGTGTCCCCGCAGGCCGAAATGCTCCGACTCCTGCATCTTTGCGGTTATCCCATTCATTTCTTTAGTTAAAAGATAAAAGAATAATATTATTGCACAAAAAACTTTGTGATATTACTGTCTAACTAACCAGAATCTATCATTAGCGAACCGCAAAAGGAATGAGTAATCGGGTCGGCGGCTCTCCGTGGACGACGGGGGGGAAGCTAATCCCCTCCTACTGGGGAGTCTCTCAGGCATTACCCCGCTCTTGGCTTCTATTGGGATCGCGCGAGGGCTCTCCTCTGATTCTGGTTCGACGGGGTCGCTGCGAGGCGCGGGAGCTGGTCCCCGTCCGGCTCGACCCGCTAAATGGGGATACTAATTTAAAAAGTATAAATCCATCCCTTAGAATTATTCTTCGATGATTCAAATAATATAAATTGTTTTACTGTAGGAAGCTGCAGGTCCCCTAAGTTACATACTGTAGCATATAAAAAGATCTACATCCTGATTATACTATACTATATATATATACTAATAATATAGTATTATAATATATATATCTATAGTATATATATAATAATATATATATATAATTTATATGATTATTATATTATATATTCAATGTTTGAAATTTTATAAATTTTCATAAATTTTATTTTAAATAACACTATTAATAACCAAATAGATATCTTAAATAAACATATTTCTTTTATTGAAAATAGATTCTAATATAAATTCTTGCCAAATTGCCAGGCCCCTCTTAACGTTTTCGAACAAACCTATAGTTAATTATGGGTAACAACAATATCCAAATACTGAATCCGAAAAGAACAACTATATCTCTGATAACATTACATCAAACCGAATCTATACCGCTTAATTTAATTAACGAATAACCGGTGTACGTGCCTTAAATAATGCGTGGTTGTTTAAAACACTAAGAATACCCAAGGGTTACCGCCCGATGCAGGAGTCGGTCTCAGGCCTGCCGGGAACTAAAAGGAATCATTCCCAACCCCTACAGAGAAATATGGAAAAACATCCCCACCCTATGGTCCGTCGAGCTCGAAACCCTAGTGTGCCGTATAATATAGAGATAGTAAAAATATGCTATATAATAGATAACTCCAGTATAATATATAATAATAATATAAACAATATAATATCTATATCACCATTATATATATATACACATACTATATTAATAATTAGTGCCGAGAAAGAGATTTGCTATTTCAATACCCCCGTGATCTGAACCCCGATTACAAATTTTGACATCGTTATAATCAACTGTTTTTAAGATGCAGAATTTTGATAGAATTTTCATCAATTTACATACGAAATATTAATCTTTATTTACTTACTCTTTATTACATTTATTATCGAATAGGCGACTATATATGAGTCACCTTGAAAAGTATTCTTTTCTCTGTTTTTGACGTTATTATCATAATAAGACAACTAAACGGCGCCCTAGTATATATTACTATATATATATATTTATTATATATAAGCATAAATATAAATATATATATAGTATTATATATATTATAATATATATAAATAAAACTATATATACGACGATATCTGCGTGAAAACGTAATCTTCACACTCAAATATAAATCTTATTTTCAAAAATATTTATTTGAAAATAAAGTTTTGTATTTAGTTTTAAATTCACACTTCTCCACTCGTATAATATATATTATAAATATATATAATATAATATCACATATATTCATTATATAATATATAATAACTATATTATATATACTATATATATAATTATCAAGTAATATGTAAAAAGTATATATATATTAGTTAATATATATTATATAAAATATATATTAAGTATATTATATAATAATAAATATATTACTATAGTAAAATATATATATTAAAAATATATATATATGATATATATATATTATATAATATATTATAGATATAACTAAACTACAGATTAGGCGATCTCCTACAAACCAAACGGGCTGACTCGCCGGGCATAAAAAAAAATATAAGAAACAATTGATTTTTCCTTTCAAATTTCATAAATTTTGGATAAGAATCTCTAATTTTATGTTTTAATTGGTCCTATTGAAAAAAAATATACATAATAAATATAAAAGATTATTTTGCAAATACTATAACAAAAATAGTGAAAAATCGTTGCCATATTGAATAGCTGGCATTTTATCGTTTCATAAAACGTGAACGCTCCGCTATCCGAAATAGATTAAAAATTTTTGAGCAGAATAACAGCATCTGCAACAGACAAACTTTATATTTTTCATTCTAAAAGTTATTAGTTTTTTTTACACTAACCCATATTTCCAATAAAACACTCGCTTTATTTAAAAAAAAAAATTAAAATAACATTTATTTGTTTAATTATTCATTTAATGTTTAAGATTTCAATTCTAAAATACATCGACCTGTAGATTCTTTGTAGATTACTGTTTAGTGTAATCAACGAAAAGTTATAATTTATTGAAATAAAAAAAGCTCTTTTAAAAAAAAAAAATAATATTCGCAAATGTGAATAATATATTTTACAATATGAAAATATATATATATATATACGCATATTGTTATATTACAATATAATACTATATATATATAATATATGAAGTATATATTATATATAGTATATATATATATATATAATAATACTATTATTATACAGCGACGGGTAAAGGTTTGAATCCTAGTATTTAAAAAAATAGGAGAGTTCCTCCTGGAATAGTGCTTATTGACAGGAGGTGTGACACTTTATTTAAATATATAAAATATTAAAATATATGATATTTATCTCGTCATATTATTATTTTTTTTATATGAGTATATTATATTATAAAACTACTATATAAATAAATACTCTTGACAATAAAAAAAAATTTATTGCTACATCTCTCTCTCTCAATAATTATATATATATATATTACTATTATATATGTAATAGTATATAAATAATATATATAAGATATTATTAGCTTATATATAAATATTAATTAATATATTATATATAAGTAGTATATACTAGTAATATAGTGGGACGACTCCAGTAACTTTTAACTACTCGGGCTCTCTCTCTCTCTCTTCTCTCCTCTCTCCATCTACTTCTCCTCTCTCTATATAATATATATATATTATATATAATATATATATATTATAGTATATATAATATATATATATTATATATATATATATTATATTATAATAATATATATATATATATTTATATAATCGATTCTCGATTGGTTCCTCCATATGCATGAAATAAAAATGTATTATATATTTATATATATATATATATTTTATATATATGATAATATATATTATAATATATATTATATTTTTGATAATCCTCATACAGAGACAAAGAGTTTACATATATATAAGTTTAGTAGAAAATAATAACTCAGGTTATGATAAGATTTGTGTCGGATACACATAAGTGTTACTGATGTGTTTACAATTAGTGGTAAACCTATAAAAGATCCCAGATTCGCCAGACTAGAAAAGTATTTTTGACGTTTATTAGCATTGTCTACGAATCTGGTATCTGTTATCTTTTAGATTTTGTTATGTCGTGTTTAAATTTAGTAGCAATGAAGAATAAAGTAGAAACATGGTAAATCTTGATATATGTTTTTTTTTTTTTTTGCATATCTTTGGTGGCTCGTCCATTCTGAGTCACGAAAAGTTTGAACATATCTAGATTAAAGTGAATTCAATGTTCATGATGTGAGTAGAAGATGGCAAGACTTCTAATACACTAATTCTTAACGCACAACTAATTAATTATATATATATAATTTATAATAACTATAATATACTATATATATATAGAATATATATAATATTCTATATACTATAATATACTAATAATATATATTACTATATATATATAATAATTCGACATAAGTATGAAAAGGTAGTACATTATTACATTATTATAATAGAAAAGTTCGTAATCATCGCACTAAACTATATAATATAGTATATTACTATATATATATAAATATTATATAATATTTTATATATATATATATATATTGAATAATATATATATTATATAAGTACATATAATAATATAATATATATATATATATATTTATAATATATAATATATATATTATATTTAATATATATAGTATACTATATATATATATATAATATAGTTATATATTTATATATTATATTAATTACGTATATATATTAATTATAATATATATATTTATATATATATATATATTTTATTAAATATATACTGTATTATAATATATATATATATATATATAGTTTGTGAGTCGTGACTCAATTGCAGTCCAGAGATCAGAGTAACTCGTTTGTGGACTTACTTGACTCAGTCATTAATTAGAAACACTTGGGATGGACCGGACGGTGCTCGTGATAGCTTTATTGAAACATTATTTTGTCTTTAGTAGTGTAGTTGAAACGAGAGCGAAGCAGGATGATATATTTATATGTCCGTAAGTATAGTGATAGAATTGTTGTTATACATACCATCTGAGGCTGTAGTAGAAGACAGGGCTGGCACTGCTTCACCTTCAGTAACAATTCCAAGTGATGTTGGTCTTTTCGATAACGTGGTATCGCAACATATGGCCTTACCTGTTATTAACATCAACCTGGTAGCAAGCCATTTTAGAAAATTGTTTCAGCTTGAATTTTTCCTGTTCCATTTTCAAGTTTCGGAAAATTTAGCAGCTTGGGTTTTCCCTTCAAATGATACTTACACTGATAACCTTTCAAATGTTTGATGCTCTCTGAACTCTGAAAGAAGTTTAGCGTCCTAGTGCACCACAAGGGAAGACATATTCCCTAACTGAAAATTTTGTTTAATTTCTTTAATCTTTTTCTCTTTAAATTCTTTCCTCAACCTATAGAGTGAGAACCTGCTCAAAACTAGTGTACTTGTATCAACACCCAAAGCTTCATCAGTTGCCATTATTAAATACATTGCATTACGGTCAGTGATTGTGCATTTGTCTAGGGCAGATTTCAATTTATGTGTGATGAAGTCGATTCTTCCTCCCTTGTTGCTGGAAAATGATTGTACACTGGAAACTTGTGACATACCATATAATTTTGGAAATTCTCCACCTCTGTGGAGTCTTACAGTTCTGCAATCGTTGAACTTGAGTCGCCTTCGACTGAAGAAATATAGTTCCAAAACAAATATATATATATATATATATATATATATATATATATATATATATATATATATATATATATATATATATATATATATATATATATATATATATATATATATATATATTATATATATATATATATATATATATATATATATATATGTTTTGGAACTGTAGGCCGCAACCAATATAATTTAAGACTTAGTGGTCCACGGTTATTTTAAGGTTGGGAAGTGCTGTTCTAATCTAATCTCTGATCACCAGTATGGCATTCGTAAGAAACACTTTACTGGTAATCTTATTTCTTTTCTCTCTGATTCTTGCACCTCCTCTATTGGAAATTTTAGTGATTTATTTGCTGTGGCTCTAAACATATCGCAAACATTTTAATATTGCTATATTATTATTATTATTTAAAATTTAAAATACAAATTTAAAAATTTGTATAAGTTACCCAAATATTGTAAAATTTTCTTTATATATAAAAAATAAATTTAGTTT
>JABUQX010005146.1:20000-24709 GCA_015478945.1 Trachelipus rathkii
ATATATATATATATATATTAATATATATTATATATATATACTATTATATATATATAATATATATATATATATATATACTTTTGGGTATGTTTTCGAACTATACATATTATATATATATATATATATAGTAGCACTCATAAATACGTTAAACAGCAATTTAACGGTGCTGACTAAATTCCACTACTGACCTAATTAAAAATGGTTATAAATTTTAAAAATAAAAAATTTTATAAAATTTCAAAATGAATTTTGCTTATCGAAATATACTCAAGCAATGTCTATAAAGAAACAAAAAGACAATAAACACACTTGTCTTAACTATCACAAAATTTTGATGTTAAAAAAAATATAATAATAATAATAATAATAATAATAATAATAATAATAATAATAATAATAATAATAATAATAATAATAATAATAATAATAATAATAATAATAATAATAATAATAATAATATAATAATAAAGAAAATCTCGACATTTCCATTTTGACATGTTACACCGAGTAAGAAATTTTTTTGAATTGGGGCTGGTCTGAGTCGCTCTTAATAAAACAGCACAAGCCAGCAAGTACAATGAAATGGAAAAGTTTTTGAATATTTATAATTTTTGACTAGAAAGATTCTCTCTATTGACATAATTATTATTTTAAGATATTAGATTTAACTTTTGTTATAATTTTTTAATTTGTGGCTTCACATTTAAATGTAAATAACATTTGTTTTATCAATTATTATATTAGTCTAGAAATCGTCACTAATGATGTCTGAAGTGGCCAGGGGAAATATTAGATTAAAAGTTCAGAAAGCTTTTGTTCTATTCTATTGTAGAATAGTCCTTAAAAAATCAATCATGAAGCGGTTGGTACCTTTAGGATATTGGAAAAGGCGTGCCAAGCTCACGCGGGAAGCAAGGAGGATGGAGGCAATTTCATCGAAAAGTTGAATCCAGCAGTTGAAAATTTGGTTTTTCTTCTACTAAAACTAAATTCATTTTCTTGAAATATTTACTCTTGACGCTGGACATACCAAACGCTATTGATAACACAAAGCTTTGATTTCCAAATTTATATTTCGGTATATCTATTTTACTCATTTACTTCATTTCCGGCAGCTCCATAATAGTTGCAATGAAGATTTCAGCTCATTTAAATTTGTTAATAATGGTATTTATCAAAGCTCAGGTCTCTCCCATGTATACTCACTTTTAATTTTCAATCATGGTATATCTGATACTTCATCACCTTTTCATTAGTAACTTTTTATCAGCATAAAATTATGTAGCTCAATTGGAATTGTTCAAGATGGTCACAGTTTATAATTTAAATATATCAAAAATAGTGATAATCAAGAATCAGATCTCTTCACTATTTTCGCTTTTTCAATTTCCATTACTGACTTATCTGATCCTTTATCATTACGAAAGGCAACTTACATAACTATGCTTGGAAGATGGTTATCAAGCAATTAACCTATGATCTTTCTCGTATTACAAAATGTGTTTAGTAAATTCATGGTTGGATGCTTTCAACTTAAAAAAAAATCCTTCATATATCTACCCATGTTTTTTATGTTCAATGTTTATGGAAATAGTTCATAGAAGGTTATGTAAGCTTTCCTTGAACTACATTTTCATAAACATTGAACTCAAGACTTCTGTCTTTAAAAGTCTTGGTATCTAGGCGTTTTAAGAAGTTTTCGAAACTTTAGTCAACCATCCAAGTTCCTTCCGATGTATATTAGGGTGTCGTTCCTCTTTGTGTGGAATATTTATCTCATGTCTGGGTTGGTTTCAGGATAACAGCTCTTCTTGAAACCGCTTTTCGTCTTTGAAACTCTCATATCTGGAGTGGATACTTGAATGCAAGAGATCTTTTTGAGAGGGTGGTGGTTTTATTAACATTTCTCGCACTCTCAATAACTTTATCCAATCTCTTTATAACAGTCAAACTGTCGCATTAATGTTGTTTTAATTTTATGTTGATTGCTCCAGTCACGGACAGAGCCCTGTTCAAGGAGGTTACATACTTTAAAATAAAAAAGAAAATCCTTATAGGTACCATTCAGCGTAAATTTCTCAGGCGATCACAGATTCAAAAATTAAAGTATGGAAAATTAAATTCATTATTAAATACTGAAAATGATAGAGTATTAAACAGAACAGAGGTGACTGGAAATATGGAGGTATCACAATTATACAAAATTTCATGCGAAGAAAACCATTTGAAATGTTAGGACATTGTAATGTTTGTGGCATAGGAGTAGTCATCTTCCTCGAGTACTTGAGGCTGTAATATCTATAGTGCACTGCAAATATTAAAACAAAATTTTCAACCCCCAAAAGACATATTAGAAAGAAAAATTTTCACCGATTTGTTACATATTTTGCAGTTCACTATAGATATTACAGCCTCAAGTACTCGAGGAAGATGACTACTCCTATGCCACAAACATTACAACGTCCTAACTTTACAAATGGCTCATTGTCTTCGCATGAAATTTTGTATAATTGTGATACCTCCATATTTCCAGTCACCTCTGTTCTGTTTAATACTCTTTCATTTTCAGTATTTAATAATGAATTTAATTTTCCTTACTTTAATTTTTGAATATGTGATCGCCTGAGAAATTTACGCTGAATGGTACCTTTAAGGATTTTATTTTTTATTTTAAAGTATGTCCCTTCCTTGAAAAGGGCTCTGCCCGTGATGGAGCAATCAACATAAAATTAAAACAACATTAATGCGACAGTTTGACTGTTATAAAGAGATTGGATGAAGTTATGAGAGTGCGAGAAATGTTAATAAAACCACCACCCTCTTAAAAAGATCTCTTGCATTCAAGTATCCACTCCAGATATTAGAGTTTCAAAGACGAAAAGCGGTTTCAAGAAGAGCTGTTATCCTGAAACAAACCCAGGCATGAGATAAATATTCCACACAAAGAGGAACGACACACTAATATACATCGGAAGCAACTTGGATGGTTGACTAAAGTTTCGAAAACTTCTTAAAACGCCTAGATACCAAGACTTTTAAAGACAAAAGTCTTGAGTTCAATGTTTATGAAAATGTAGTTCAAGGAAAGCTTACATAACCTTCTATGAACTATTTCCATAAATATTGAACATAAAAAAAACATGGGTAGATATATGAAGGATTTTTTTTGACGTTGAAAACTTCCAACCATGAGTTTACTAAACCCATTTTGTAATACGAGAAAGATCATAGGTTAATTGCTTGATAACCATCTTCCAAGCATAGTTATGTAGTTGCCTTTCGTAATGGAAAGATTACTGAGTCAGTAATGGAAATTGAAAAAGAGAAAATAGGGAAGAGATCTGATTCTTGATTATCACTATTTTTGATAGATTTAAATTATAAACTGTGACAATCTTGAAAAATTGCAATAGAGCTACACAATTTTATGCTGATAAAAAGTTACTTTTGAAAATGCGATGAAGTATCAGATAAACCATGATTGAAAATTAAAAGTGAGTATATATGGGAGAGACCTGAGCTTTGACAAATACCATTATTAACAAATTTAAATGATAGCAACTATTATGGAGCTACCTGAAATAAAGTAAATGAGTAGAATAGATATACCGAAATATAAATTTGGAAATCAAAGCTTTGTGTTATCAATAGCGTTTGGTATGTCCAGCGTCAAGAGTAAATATTTCAAGAAAATGAATTTAGTTTTAGTAGAAGAAAAACCAAATTTTCAACTGCTGGATTCAACTTTTCGATGAAATTGCCTCCATCCTCCTTGCTTCCCGCGTGAGCTTGGCACGCCTTTTCCAATATCCTAAAGGTACCAACCGCTTCATGATTGATTTAAGGACTATTCTAGAATAGAATAGAACAACACCTGTTTGAACTTTTTTATCTATATTTCCCTGGCCACTTCAGACTCATTAGTGGACGATTTCTAGACTATATAATTTGATAAACAAATGTTATCTTACATTTAAATGTGAGCCACAAATTAAAAAATTATAAAAAGTAATCTAAATCCTAAAATAATAATTATGTCAATAGAGAGAATCTTTCTAGTCAAAATTATAAATATTCAATAAAACTTTTCCATTTCATTGTACTTGCTGGCTTGTGCTGTTTTATTAAGAGCGACTCAGACCAGCCCCAATTCAAAAAAATTTCTTACTCGGTGTAACATGTCAAAATTGGAAATGTCGAGATTTTCTTTATTATTATTATAATATTATTATTATTATTTTATTAATATTATTATTATTATTTATTATATTATTATTATTATTATTAATCATTAATTATTATTATTATTATTAATTATGTATTATTATTATTATTATTATTTAAAATTTGAAATTCAAAATAAAACATTTAAAATAGTCACCAAAAGATTTCAATAACCAATATAAATATATTTCGATAAGCCAAAATTCTTTTGAAATTTTATAATTTTTAATTTTTAAAAATGGTTTATAACCATTTTTATTAGGTCAGTAGTGGAATTTAGTCAGCACCGTTAAAATTGCTGTTAAACGTATTTAATGAGTGCTACATATATATATATTATATATAATTATATATATATATATATATTATAATATATATATATATATATATATATATATATATATATATATATATTATATATATATATATTATATATATTATATATCAGGGCTTTTCCATGAATGCAAAGCATGCAATGAATGCGT
>JABUQX010005147.1:0-30000 GCA_015478945.1 Trachelipus rathkii
AGTTTGATTTGGAAAGAGTTTTTGAAGTTTGATTTGATGCGTTGTTTTGCGTTTCAGGTTTATTTTGCCGTGGTTTTAGGATTCTTTATGTCTATGTTTGTAGTGGCTTATGGTAATTTTTTGTCGGTTCCGCCGGTACGTTTTAAAAAATTGTTATGTTTTACATGTGGTCTGTTTGTGGTTGAGGGAGATTTCGGGCTATGGATTAGGTTTGGGAGGGATTAAATGTGGGGGGATTAAGGGATTGGGGCACCCCTTGGGAGGGGGGTAAACCTCCGTTTATTGATAGTAAGTAAAAAAGAACCCCAACTTACCCCATTTTGGGGGAACACCGGTAAAATTGAAACAAAATGGGCCCCTCCGGCAAAAATCCTAATTAGGACCTTGGACCACAGCCCGGCTTTTTTACCTGGGGACCTTGACGCCTTTTTTTTTTTTTTTTTGAAAGCCCCCAAAAATTTTTTTAACCTTGACCTGGACCTTTTTTGGCCCTTGACCTTTTTTTTTCGGGACCCAAAAAAAACCCCCTTGAATTTTTTTTCTTTCCATGGGTCATTTTTGGGGGCCCCACATGGTTATTTTTTGGGCAAAAAAAACCCTTAATTTTTGGGCAAAACCCCCCAATTTTTCGGCCAAAACCCTGAATTTTTTTTTTAGCCCGCCCCTTTTCGAAAGGAAGGAAGAAAAAACAAGAGGAGGCTTAAAAATAAAAAACGGTTGCGTTTAGGCAAAACGACCCATTTGTAGACCCCAACCCTAATTTTTGCGGACCATGGATCATTGTTTTGCCCACCGGTAATTTTCTGTCCTCCTTAGGCTTTTAAAAAAAGGGCCCTTTTTTTTTTATATCCTTAACCCTTGTTGGTGTCTCGGAAACCGTCCCGCCACCCCACAGGGTACTGCGAATCGCAAAGCCAGACCGCCGTTTCTGCAGACCCCGTTTCCTGCCCCCCGGCCGCGTTTCCCATCCCAACCTGAACCGTAGGTTCACATTCGCCCGCCTTATGTCCCAGCCCGCCAGTCCCGCCACCCTATATGCACACACAACACACACACACCACACACCCACACCACCACACAACACAAACACAACCACCCGCACCCACGTGGTCGCTACTCACGAATTTTCACCATCCCTTCCATCTGTGCTTAAACTTCCTTACCACCTCAAGCCTTAACGTCTTTATATGTTCGAGTTCCCCATCGGTCATAAATCAAAATAGAACTCGACCTCTCACCACCGAGGCAAACCCCTGACCTTTTAACCACCCGTCCAGCGGTACGAATTGAGAGAATACATAATTTAATTTTCAAGTTTATAAAAGCAAGTCCGCGGCTTCCCAATAATTATTATAATAATAATTATAATAATAATAATAATAATAATAATAATAATAATAATAATAATAATAATAATAATAATAATAAATAAAAAAAATAATTAATAAAAATGAATAATTAATAAAATAAATAATAATAATTACTATATATATATATATATATATTATATATATATTTATATATATATATATATATATATATATATATAATATACTATATATATATTATATTATATATATATATTATATTATTTATATTATATATAATATATGTATATATATATATATATATTATATTATATATATATATATATATAATAATATATAGATATCATATATATATATATATATATATATATAATATATTATATATAATGATAGAAAGTCAGATGAAAGAAGAGGAGAAGAATTGGAAGAAAGAGAAGCAAGACAAGCAGTTAGAAGCTTGTGACGATTGACTCCTCGACAGTTCCGTTTTGGGGGCACATTCGAAGCATTTACCACTTTTAAACGTATTCGGTGAGGACACTGAAATTTTTTTTATTGAATCAAATCAAGAATTTTTCATTAAATTAATTATATTAAAATAATACAAGAATAATTTTCAAAATTGATTTTTAGTGTTTTTTATTTTATTTTTCTGTATCTTATAACAATCTCTCATCCTGAGAATCACAAAGTGAAACTCGAACCGAAAAAATCACGTGTAGGATTCCAGGCTATTCATTGTTTATTCTCTGTTGACTTCGAAAAAATTTTATTCATTTTATTTGAATTATTTTATTCATTTTTATTTGAATTATCTTTAATATTTTTAATTATTTTAATTATTTGCGTAACGTAGTTACTATTTGCGTAACGTAATTATTTTAATTTTATTTTTGGGTATATAGGTTTCGTCTCCAGCGAACTAACACGTGGCTTTTTACGATCCAAACATGCGCATGCGCATCTACAAAAGAAGCAGACGGAAGAGCGAGCGAAGAGAGAGAAGAGAGAGAGAGAGATAGCAGATAGAGAGAGAGAGAGAGGACCGAGAGAGAAGAAAGAGAAGAGAGAGAGAAGAGAGAGTAAGAGAGAAGAGAGAAGGCAAGATTATAATATATATAATTATATATATATATATTATATATATAATATATATATAACTATATATTATATATATATATATAATATATATATATATATATATATATAATATATATATATATTATATATATATATGTAACCCCTTGTTTGACCATGATATTGCGGCCTTGACCCTGCCGGATACCTATAACCCGAGCCTACACCTAGGCCCCCCCTAAACCTGCCAACCCACCTGGACCTAACCCTAACATAACCTAACCTAAGATAATAACAACCTAACCTAACCTAACACTAACCTACAACACACCTAGCGTCACAAACCTACACCTCTTAGCCTACACCTACCCTACACCGTGCGCACCTAGCCTCCACCCCCGCTTGAGCTTCCATCCAGGTAACTGATGCCTAGCCTTTGTTAGGTATCTGTGCTAACATGACGTCAAGTAGGTTACCTGACCTGTATGGATCTATCCTAACCTATTTCCATCCGCACACACCACACACACCACACACCACACAACACACCACACACACACGCACACCACACACACACTATACTTATACACACACACACACTTATACTTATTACACACACACACACATTCACATATTGACACTTATACACACATTCACTATACACACATTCACTATGCCACTTATACAACACATTCACTATGACACTTGCATTTACCCATAAGGACACTTACATTTACAACTTATTACACAAGCCGGTGCACAAAACACAAACACACCAACCAAACACATTACACACACCCACTTACACTTATACACAACATTCACACTATGACAACGTATACTTCACCATGAGACACTTACACTACATTACACTTATACCACACGTTATAACACACGACCAACCCTCTTGCTCTTCCATGGGGTCAATTTTAGCCCATCCTAATTTAGGCACTTTAAACATTTTAATTAAAAAAACTTTTCGCCGAACCTAGAAACTGTAACTCATTACATACATCTTTTATATTTTTACTTAGTACTTTTTAATTTATTAAAATTTTTAAAAAAAATTGCATGTTTACATACCTTAAAAACAAGAGTTGCCTTGATATATAAACATTTATATTTTACTACAATTGTACGAAATTTTTATTAAAAAACAAATACTTTACAGACCTTAAAGCAGCTAAATTCAGAAATCAATAGGAGTGTTAACCTAACACCGTAGGGGGATTAGTTATGCTTTTGTTTTTTACTGTAATGTACATGCTTTAACTCAATGTTTACTGCTTTTAATCCATTCTTTCACTGCAACTTAACTTATAATGTTCTTACTGCTTTAACTCACATATTTATTAACATTACATACCTTAAAGCAGTAAACAAAGTTAAATTCCAAATAGAGGTGGTTACCTAACACCTAGGGATATTAGTCGCGTTTGTTTTACGCTTTACTGCTTTAGCTTTTCTGCTTTACTGCTTTAACTTTCGCTTTACTGCTTTAACTCAAATACATTACATACCTTAAAGCAGTAAATCAGTAAATCAATAGATGTGTTACCCAACACCTAAGGTGATTAGTATGCCTTTGTTTTACTGCCTTACTGCTTTAAACTTTCTGCCTTTACTGCTTTAACTTCTGCTTTACTGCTTTAAACTGTTCTGCTTTTACTGCTTTAATTCATATGTTTTACTGTTTTAACTTCATATATTTATTAATATATTGTTCTCGTTGCTATGCACTAATTATTTATTTATTATTTTTATGTATTTTATTATTATTTTTATGTATTTTATTTATTCAATTATTTTATTTTTATTATTATACTTATATATATATACTTCAGGCCTATTGTTATTATTATTTAGAACACACATTCACTCCTATGACACTTATACACACAAGCACGTATGACCAACTAATATACAGCACAACACATCACATATGTAAACACTTACATTTTACCCATAGACACTTACATTTACACTTAAACACATGCGGTCACAAACCTTCAACACACACACACACACAACACACACATACACACACATATTTACTTACACTCACACACAAGATTTTACTTACACACGCCAGATTTACTACCACTTCCACACAGATTAACTACACGACACACAGAAATATTACTTACATTTACACTACACACACACACCACACACCAGACGACTTTACCTTACACTCCACACAACAGATTACGTTACCACCGCAGAGATTTAACTTACACAGCATAACGTATAATTTATTTAAAACATTGTGTTTTAATTAAAGCAGTAAAACCAATTTTAATATTACTCATTCAAAATTATAGCGTTCTAAAAATTTATTTTCAAAGTTTCTTAAAACTTCTATAATAAAATCCTCCTTTATCCTTGAACAAAGAATTTATTATATTAAACTAGTTATACTTTTGTTTATTATTATTTTTATAATTATCAAGTTTTAAAATAACTTTACTAAAAAATTTTTTTGAAAAATTTTATTAAAAAACATATATTTTACGTTGCTTTTAAAGCAAAAATCAGTAAATCAGTTAAGACCAAGAAACCTGGCACCCCTCTATACATCAAGCTATGCCACGTTCTGTTCTATTGACTTACTGGCTTTAACATCATCTTTAGCCATGTAATAAGTAAAAAATAACAAAATAAAATTTTCTTCTCTGCTAACACATAACCATGTATTTTATAAAAAATCATTCTAAGTTTTATTTTTTAAAAATAACAAAAATTATTATTCACATACATTTATATTATTCACTCCAACGTTAACTAAAAAATATTTCAAAGTTTTTTTTTTTTAAAATAACTTGCGCTTTCGTTATTATGATTATTATTATTATTATTCTTATGTACATTGACAATCCATCAGGAGAAAACACAACAACCCGCACTCCTACACAGATACAAAACTGACCTCTCTCTGTAAAATGTGTTGAAATATAATCTACTTTACGAGCCTAAATTTAGGGATAATCCTTTTTGTATTATCCCGGGAGCGATTAAACCTAAATTCCAGGTAAATATATTTCAAACTGACCTTTTCTGTAAAATGTGGTTGCAATACTACGTTAGGCCTAAATTTTAGGCCTAAATTTAGGAAAGCCTTTTCGTAGCACGGCTAATTTAATCCTAATACCAGGGCAAAAGGTAATTCCAGTATAGACAAGAATCAGTTAAATGTATTTTTATAAATATAAATTTTCAAACTGAAACATGCTGGATCGGTAAGATCCTTTAAGCAGTAAGAAGGAAATGTTTCCTTACTTGTGATTGGTCGGAATAGTTTTCCCCCTCCCTAACCACCAGGCTCAGACATGAGCCCCACCGCAAAGGGCAACCAACCCCCGCCACCAAACGCTGCGCTGCGTGCGGATCAGCGATTGTGCGCCCGCAGGCGCAATATTCCCCGCCGTTCCCGCCCCGCTCCGTGCCGCCCGCAGGCGCCAATATTCCGCGGAATGACAATATAATATATATATATATATATATATATATATATATTATAATATATATATATATATATATATATATAATATATATATATATATATATATATATATTAATAATATATATATATATATATAATATAATTATATAAAGATATATATATATATATTATTATATTATATATATATATATTGTGTGTGTGTGAGTGTAAGTGTCTATCGGTGAGCGTAAGTCTATGTGTATGTGCGTATATGTGAATAAGAGATATAGTGTATGTGTGTATAAATGTAAGTGTAAGTGTAAGTGTTCTAAGGTAAGGTGTAACGTGTTTTTATAAGAGAATCCATCAAATAGGTGGTATTCAAAGATCCCCCATCTAAAGGATTGAGTCAATCAAAGATGAACCACCAAAGCTGAGGTACCAAAAGCTAAGTTATTAAAGTTGAGGGATCAAAGCTGAGGGCATCAAAAGCTGGAGCATCAAAGTTGAGGCATCAAAAGCTGAGACAATCAAGTGAGGCATCAAAACTGAGGCATCAAAGATGAGGCATCAAAAGCTGAGAGCCATCAAAGTTGAGCATCAAAATATCGAGTGGGAGGGTGCGTATGTGTGTTAATGTGTATGTGTGTGTTGTGTGTATGTGGGTTCTAATAATAATCACAATAGCGCATAAGTAAAATAACACTAACGTGATAAAAATAAAATAAAAAATAAAATTGTTTTAATAAATTATACGCTATATGTTTAAGTGATGTGAGTGTCATAGTGTGTGTGTGCGTGTGTGTATGTGTTTGTTTGTGTATTGTCGTGTATTTTTTCTAAATCAATAATAACAAATAGGCATGAAGTATAATAATAAAATAAAATGTTTTAATAAAATTATACGTATAATATATGTGTGTGTGTGTGTACTTTCGTGCGTGTGTGTGTGTTGGTGTGTGCGTCGTGTTGTGTTGTGAATCATCACTATTGTTTTCTTAAAATAATTTTTTAATAACAATAGAGCCTGAAAGTAAATAACACTACCACGTGGCGAGTACGCCGGAAAATATTTGCGGCACTGCGGGGCCGCACGCGGCGGCAGGCGGGAACGCGGGAAAAATACATTGTCGCCTGCGGTTCCCGCGCACGCGGCGGGGCGTGGGACGCGGCGGGACGCGGCGGGACGCACCAGCGCGTGCGGGGTTGGCTGCCTTTGCGATGGTGCGGCTCATTTGCTGAGCCTGGTGTTTAGCTTATGAACTAGTGAAGTAAGGCTTACTCCGACCAATCACAAGTAAGGAAAACATTTCCTTCTTCCCTGCTAAAAGGATCTTACCGATCCAGCTTGTTTACTGATTTTGAAATATATTATTAAAATAATAATAACAATGCATTCTTGTCTATACTTGCTGGAATTTACCTTTATGACCTGAAAATTAGATTAAATTTAGGCCCCGTGTCTACGAAAAAGCTTATCCAAAATTAGGCCGAGATTTTGTCCTGCTCCAGAGTAATTTCGCCAACTTTTAGAGAAATATGCTTCAATTTTGTAAACTATATTTTGACCTGTAATTTAGGTTTAAATTTCACGCCCGGGAACAAAAAAGGATTATCTCCTAAATTTAGGCCCTAAAAGTTTATTATCAACACATTTTACAGAGCGAGGTCAGTTTCGTATCTGTAAGAGTGTGGGTTGTTTGGTTTTTTTATCATTATGGATTGTCTATGAGGCAAAAAGAAAAATAATCAATAATGGGAAGAAAATAAGAAAATTATTTTTAAAACAATCTTAAAATAAAAAAATTTTATGTTATTATTAAGGGGAGAGGAAAATTTAATTATTAAATGTAAGTGGAGATAATTGTTTATTTTTAAATAAAAACTCAGAATGATTTTAATAAAATACACTAAAAGATAACAGAGAAGAACTTATTTTGTTTATTTTTATTCTTATTAACATAGCTAAAGATGATGTAAAAGTTAGTAAGTCCAATAGTAACAAAAAACGTGGCAACTGAATGTAGGAGGGGTTGGCCAGGTTCTGCGTTCTTACTGATTTACTGATTGTATTGCTTTAAGGTACGTAAAAAATATATGTTTTTATAAAAATTTCATAAAATTTAAAAAGTTATTTTTATAAAATTTGATAGTTATAAAATTTATAAACAAAAAGTATTAACAGTAATAATAAATTCTTTGTTCAAAAGATAATGATTGATTTATTTATAGAAGTTTTAAGAAACTTTGAAATAATTTTAGAAAACTATATTTGAATGAGTAAATATAAATGTAAAATAAACGTGCCTAATTAAAACAAAAATGTTTAATAAATTTATACTATTATGGTAGAGTAAGATCTGCGTTGTTGTAAGTTAAATCTGTGTGTGAGTGTAAGTAAATCGTGTGTTGTGGTTGTGTGTTTAAGTGTAAATCTAAAGTAAAATCTGGTGAGTGTAAGTAAATCTTGTCGCAGCGTAAGTAAACATCTGCGTGTGTAAGAAATCTCGCTGTGTTGAGTCGTAAGTTAAAATACTGCTGTTATGTGCTGTTCACTGATGCTGGGGACTGTGTGGTGTCCAGTGTGGTGACCGCATGTGTAAGTGTAAATGTAAGTGTCTAGGAGTAAATGTTAAGTAGACCATATGAATGTGTGTGTGTCATAAGTTGTCATAGTGAATGTAATCGGTATAAGACAGTGTTCATAAATGAATTGGTGTGTTTCTAAATAAATAAGTTAACAATAGCCCATGGAAGTAAATAACACTAAGATAATAATAAAAATAAAAATAATTAAAAATAATATAGATAATAATAAAAATAATATAATAAAAATAAAAAATAATAAAAAATAAAATAAAATAAATAATAATATTATATTTAAAACAAAAATAAAAAAAACATAATGTTAATAAAATATCATGAGTTAAAACAGATAAAACATATGAGCTTGGTTAAAGCAGTTAAAGCAGAAGTTTAAAGCTATAAAAGCAGAAGTTAAAGCAGTAAACAGAAAGTTAAAGCAGTAAAGCAGTTAAACAAAAAAAAGCATACTAATGCCCTAGGTGTTAGGTAACACCTCTATTGATTTTTACTGATTTACTGCCGACTTAAGGTTGTAATTGTATATGAGTTAAAGCGGTTTTTTTTTTTAAGCAGAGAAAAGTTAAAGCAAAGTTTTTAAAGCAGAAAAGTAAGCAGTTAAAGCAGTATTTTAAAAACAACGCTTTACTAATCCCTAGGTGTTAGGTGGGCTAACAACCTCTATTGATCTTACTGATTTTACGTGCTTTAAGGTATGTTAATTGTTTATAAAATATCTGAGTTAAAAGCTAGTAAATTTTAAAACAGTATAAGTTAAAGCAAGTAAAAAAACCATGAGTTAAAGCCAGTTAAAACATGAGTTAAGCATAAAACAGTAAAACAAAAGCATTACTAATCCGCCCCTACAGGTGCTTAGGTTAACAACCTCTATTGATTTAACTGATTCTGTGACTCTTTAAGGTCCTGTAAAGTATTATGTTTTAAATAAAAATTTCGTGTACAATTGTAGCTAAAATAAAAATGTTTATATAGTTTATATAAAGTTAACTCTGGATTTTTTCTTCTTACATGCAATTTTTTAAAAAATTTTTAAAAATTTAAAAAGTACTAAGTAAAAATATAAAAGATGGCTGTAATGAGTTACAGTTTTAGGTTCGGGAAAATGTTTTTAATAAAATGTTAAAGCTGCCGTAAAAATTTAGGGATGGGAAAAATGACCCATGGAAGAACCAAAAGGGATTTGCGTCGTGTGTCTATACGTGGTATAAGTGTTGTTGAGTAAATGGAAGTGTAAATTGCTATGGTGAGGTAAGTGTCATAGTGAACTGTGTGATATAAGTGTTAAGTGGGTGTGGTATGTGTGTATGTGTGTGTGTGTGTGTTTGTGACCGCTTGTGTATAAGTGTAAATGTAAGTGTCGTATGGCGTAAATGCAAGTGTCATAGCTTGAAATGGTGTAGAAGTGGCATAGTGAATGTGTTTGTATAAGTGAATGTGTGTATGTAAGTGTCATAGTGAATATGTGTGTGTGTGTTCGTGCGTGTGTTTAGGTGTGTGGTTGTGTGTGTGAAAGTATAAGTGTAAATCCATGTGTGTTGTGTGTGCTGCGTGTGTGATAGCTGGACTGTCGTGTGTGTGTTGTCCACGGTATGGAAATAAGTAGGGAATAAGATCCATAAGGGTCAAGGACCTACATGACCTCATTTAGCACAGATATCCTACCAAAGGCCTTAGCCATCCAGTTACCTGATGAGTCAAGGCACGGCATGGAGGACATAGTGCAGCGAGGTGATTTAGGGCTTTAGGTTGTTTGGCTTAGGTGTAGGTGTATGTACCGCTAGGTTGCTAGGTGTTAGGGTTAAGGTTAGGTTAGGGTAGGGTTAGGTACTTCTAGGTTAGGTTAGGTTAGGGTTAGGATATGTTATAACTGTCTAGGTTTTAGTAGAAGGTTAAGCATGTGCAGGTTTAGGGCTAGGTTGTAGGCTGGGGTATATATATAGGCGTTATCCAGGCGCAAGAGTTCAAGCCGATCCGAAATGATCATGGTCAAAAACAAGGTTAATATAACATATATAATATTATATATATATAAATAATATATATATAATATATATATATACTATATATATATATATAGTATAATAATATATATATATATATATATATATTATATATATATATATATATATATATATATAATATACTGCTCTCTCTCTCTCTCCTCACTTCTCTCTCCTCTCTCTCTCCTCTCCTCTCTCTCTCCTCTCTTCTCCTCCTCTCTCTTCTCTCTCTCCTCTCTTCTCTCGCATCCGCTCGCTTTGTAGATGCGCCATGCGCATGTTTGGATCGCTTAAAACAGCAACGTGTTAGTTCGCTGGACGAAACCTAATACCAAAAATAAAAATAAAAATAATTACGTTACGCAAATAATTAAAATAATTAAAAATAATAAAAATAATTAAAATAATTCAAATAAAAATGAATAAAATAATTCAAATAAAATGAATAAAATTTTCGAAGTCAAAGAGAATAAACAATGATAGCCTGGAATCCTACACGTGATTTTTCGGTTCGAGTTTCACTTTGTGATCTCGGATGCAGAGATGTAAACAGAAAATAAATAAAAATATAAAAAATACGCAAATATTTAATTAATTTTCAAATAATTAAAATAATTAAAATTCAATTAAAAAATGATTCAAATAAAAAAATTCAGTGTCCCAAATACGTTTACAAAGTTAAAATGCTTCGAAATGTCCGCACACGAAACTGTCTCTCCTCTCTCTCTCTCTCTCTCTCTCTCTCTCCTCTCTCCTCCTCATCTCTCTCTCTCTCTCTCTCTCTCCTCTCATATATAACTAGGTATATATATATATTATATAACTAGGTATATATATATAATAATATAATATATATATAAATTATACTATAATATTAATATATACTATATATATATAATATATAGATATAGTATATATAATATATATATATATCATATTATATATATATATATTAAATTATTATTAAATTATTATTATTATATATATATATTAATTATTATATAATTATTATTATTATTATTTATTATTATGATTATTATAATTCAATTAATGGGAATCCGCGGACTTGCTTTTATAAACTGAACATTAAATTATTATTCTCTCAATTCGCCCCATTAACCGCTGACCGGCGTGAGGTAAAAAGGTCAGGGTTTGCTCGGTGGTGAGAGCGTCGAGTTTCTATTTTGATTATGACCGATGGGGAACTCCGAACCATATAAAGACTTAACTTGACGCTGTAAGAAGTTTTAAGCACAGATGGAAGGGGATGGTGTAAAATTTCCGTGAAGTAGTGACCACGATGGGTGACGGGCTGTGAGTGTGTGTGTGTGTGTGTGTGTGTGTGGGTGGCTGTGTGTGTGTGTGTGTGTGTGTGTGATGTGTGTGTGTGTGTGCTGTGTGTGTTGAGTGTGTGCAGGATGGGTGCGGCGACTGGCGGGCTGGACATAAGGCGGCGGATGTGAACCTTACGGTTCAGGTGGTATGGAAACGCGCCTGGGCAGAACGCGGCTGCAGAAACAGGTGGCTGCGGCTGCGATTCGCACCATGTGGGTGCGGCCGGATTCGAGACAACAAGGATTAAGATATCAAAAAAAGGGCCTAAGCCCCTAAAGGGGCAAGAATTACCGTGGGCAAAAATGACCCATGGATGGCGGGGATTCGAAAAAATTAGGGTGGGACGTAAAATAGGGGGGCAATACGTACAACGGTGGCGCGCGCCCTTTCTAGAAAGGGCGCTAAAAATCAGGGTTGCCGAAAAAATTGGGGTTGCCAGAAAATTAGGGTTGCCAAAAAATACCGTGGGCCAAAAATGACCCATGGAAGATACAAAGGCGTTGGCGAAAAAAGCGGTCCAAAGGCCAAAAAAAGGTCAGGCTCAGGTAAAAATTTGGGCTCAAAAAAAGGTCAAGTTCAGGTAAAAAGCGCTGTGGTCAAGGTCCTAGGATTCTGCGAGGGCCCATGTCATTTACGTCCAAAATGGTAGTGTTACTACTATTGATGTTTACTGTTCGGGATTTTGTGTTGTTTGTTTGTATTTTTGTTGTTCTTTCTGAAAGGAAGTTGGGAATCCATTTCTTTAGGTTAGTGGGGATATTTGAATTTGCTATTTTGTGGAATAAGTTATGTTTGGGTACTGAATCAAAGGCTTTGTTATTATCGATTACTATGATTATTGTTGTGTGAGTGGGTTTTAAGTTTAGACCATTGATTGTGGGTTGGATGATGTTTGTAAGTGCGGTTGTGGTTGAGTGGTTTTGTTTGAAGCCGTGTTGGAAATTGTGTTTGGCGATATGTGGTGTTATTTTGTTCAGTATGATTTTTTTTAGAAGTTTGCATAGTGTTGGTAATAGTGAGATGGGGCGGTATGATGATGAGTTAGAGGTGTCTTTTCCCGATTTCAGCTTGGGTAATATGATAGCTTTTTTCCAGATGGGGGGAATGAAATTTATGCTGGTGGAACTGTTGTATATTTGTGCTAATTGGGTTAAGGCTGTGTTACCTAGGCGTTTAAGGTGTTTGTGTAAAATGTTATCTGGGCCTGTTGCTGATGATTTCTTGAGGGTCATTGTAGTGTTTTCTAGGTCAGTTGCGGTTATTTCTATTGTTAGGTCGTGATTGTATTTTATTTTCTTGAGGGCTTTGATGATTTTCCTGTTTTGTGGGTGTGTGTGTTTTTTGACTTTGTTTTGCAAAGTGAGTTGCAAAAATGTTTGAATGTTGTTTGATGGGGGCTTTGTGTGTTTGGGATTTTGATGAATTCATGAGTATATGTTTGTAGGTTGTTAGTAATTTTCAGTGTATTTATTGTTTTCCACATTCTGGTGTTATTCGTGTGTTAAATGTTCTTGGTTGGGGAAGTTTGAAAGTTATTCGAAGAATGTGTTTTCATTAGTTTAGTGATTTGAGTGTTTTAGGTGTTAATTTGTGTTAGAGTTTATGGTGATGAGGGTGTTATTTTTCTGAGTGAGTTACTTGTTTAATTAGCTGTTCGATTTCAGGTGTTAGAGTTGGGTTATATTTATTGATGTATCCTCTGGGAATGTTTTGGTTAGCTTCTTTTTGAAATAGAGATGTGAATTTTTGTATGGCTTTGTTGATCGTTGATGTGTTTATGATATTTAGGGGGGGGGGTGTATGTTATTTTCTATGTAATTGGTGAAGCGTGTTCATTTGGCTTTTTATTGTAGTGTGTATATTTTCCTAGTTGAAAATTTATTTTGCTTACGTTTTAATATTTTATGATGATGGGGAGAGGGTCGGAGTTTTAATCGGTTTGTGTTGACCATTGGAATTTGGTATGCAAGTTTGGTGAGCATAGTGTTATGTCTGGTGATGTGTAAGTTTGGTTGATTTGAGGTGGAGTTCTGGTGTGGCTGTTTGTATTGTTTAGAATGTTTAAGTTTTCAAGGTTAGGTGTGATGTGTATTCCTCTATGGTCTGCTTCTTGGGCGTTGTACCATGTAGGGTGGAGAGCATTGAAGTCACCACCCAGTATGAGGTTTGGGAGGTGGGTGATATCAGAGAGGTTTGGTTTGTAGTTTTTAGAGTAGTGTTGTAAGGTGTGGTGGGAAATTATATGCTTATTAGGTTGTGTGGCTTTTTGTTAATCATTATTGTGAAAGATTGTATTTTGGTGGTGTTGTCATTTAATGCCGTTGTGGTTTGCGAGGTAGTGTTTGTATATGGTAGTGAGTTGTGTATAAGAATTAGCAGAGTATGATCTTTTGGGATTTGACGAATGAAAATGGCATCGTAACCGTAAATTTTTTGACATTCTGGATGTGGTTACGGGTAGGTGGGCTTCTTGTATCAGGGCTATGTGCCTATTGTGTTGTTTTAAAATGGCTTCTATTTCTTTGTTTCAGTTGTGGAGTCCGTTTGTGTTGAATTTTAATATGTTTATGTTGTGTGTTTGTTTGTGTGTTGTGGGGGTTATTGTAGGCGTGGTGCAAACTTGGCAAAGCCAGTTATGTTTCGAGGGGGGAGCGTGGTGAAAGGTGAGCAGTGTTTGTGTATCCACTGCTTCACATGCTTATTGCAACGGTATGGAGGTTCTTCATTGCTAAATTTTGTTGCATATTGGACATAGATAAGTTCCAGGTCCAGGGTTTGTTTCTGTCCTCGGCTTTTGGAAGGAAGGCTGAGACATATGCCGGGAAGTATATATATATATAATATTATATATATTAATATATAATATATATATATATATGTATAGTATATATATATCAATATATATTATATATATTAAAATATATATATATATATGATATATATAATAATATATATATATATATATTAAATATAATTATATAATATATATATATAGAGGTGAAGAGCTAAAGAAGTTACGCGCGCATGATATAATCGCAAAAACTAAGAATAGGTACAAGAAAACTTGATAACATATATGGAATCAGCGTATGAAATTTGTGATGGAAAATGAAAAATTTTTTTTTTTATTTGTTTTTTTTTTTTTTATATCTCCAAAACTACGATAGGTACAGAAAGAAACCTAATAACATATTTAGAAATCAGCGTATGAAATATGTAATGAAAAAGAATTTTTTTTTTAACTAAAAGAATACCGCAGGGTAAACCGCAAAGAATGCAAAGAGTCGGGGTCTCATGCGGCCTCACGTGGGGGACGACGGGACGTAGTTAGGAGGGGTTTTTCGCTTTGTGTTTGGTCATTTTGAGCGCACAGGTGGCGCAAGGAACCTACCTGAGGCTTTTTGGCACCGTAATTTTTGGAATACTCACGTACCTTCATGGTGTTTTTAGTGCTTTTTTTTTTTTAATTTTTTTAATTTTTGTTATATTTTATTTATTTATTTTATTTTTTTTTTAATTTTTTAAATTTTTTTATTTTTTATTTTTTTTTTATTTTTTTTTATTAATTTTTTTTTTCGCGGATTTCCCCCCCCTTAAGGGTGGGGGGGCGTTTTGGAGTTCACCAACGCGTTTTTCGCTTAAGCGCAAGGCCCCGCCGAACCGCGCCGAACCGGCGGCAGCACCGGCACGCACCGCACGTCGCGACCGGCACTGCACCGAGCCGGTACCGTTTTTTTCCGCTGTTTCGCATCCTCGTTTTTCTTCTATAACTCATGATTGTATTTTAATATCCACGAATGCTCCAATAGCACATACACTCCCCCTGTATCACACACACCCTCATGCATGCCCAGTCCTTTACCCTGCCTACCTCGCGTTTCTATTCACCGTATCTGCTATACCCATTCCATTCACCATGACTGCTTTATCTGTCTGTGCTCTCCAAGGAGGTATTCCCAATTCCCTATACCATAGTTTTCATTGAATCTATTTTAAAATTTGCCCTTTCACTATATATATATAGTATATATATATATAATGATATATTATATATATATATATATATATATTAATATAGTATATATACACTAATATATGACTGATGTTAATTAAACCATTCATTTTAAAGAGATAGCTTTTTCCTATCTTTTGTATCTGGAGATCATTTTACGTTCCTTGCCCTTGCCACACAGTTGACGCACATGTCATTTTAATTTCTACCGTTTATAAAACAAAATTTATTATAAATTGAAAATTCGGTAGCACATGCTATTTGATACTAAATTTCATTTTTAACATATTTTGATAATTTAGATATATCATCAACGAACTAATTATATGCAGCTTATCAATAAATATAGAGACCACATGCATGTACATGAGAAGGAGTATATACGACTCGGACACTGTTTTAAATTTTTATTAAAGAATGCTTAGAACGAAAAGGAAAGCACAATATATATAGCTAGTATATATATATATATATATATATATATATATATATACTATATATCGATATACTATATAGTATATATATATATAATATATATATAATATATATATATATATACTGATACTACTATATATAATATATATATACATATATGTCCTGTTATGTTTTACGACTCCGTCGTGTTTTGACTTTTTTTTTTAATATATTGCTATATGATACCAACAATGACTTTAAGTGGTGACGGACATGACTCAAAAGTTTCGAAATATTTTAAATTATTCTTCTTTAAAAAGCCGAAGAGATTAAATATTTTTTTCAAAATGAAATATTTTTGGATAATTACGTAATATATATATATAACAAGTATGCGCACTTACAAAAAGAAAAAAAAAACATTGGATCGGTGTAGGAATCAGTCGTATAAGAAGTACTCAACCACTGTTTTTAAAAACGCGCCACAATTAAATATATGATATATATATATATATATATATATATATATATATAATATACTATATATTATATATATATATACTATATATACTATATACTATATTATTATATATATGAGTATATATATTAGGCGGGTCGAGCGGACGGGGGAACAGCAGGGGGGGCGTTTTCCCATACCCGGTGCGGGAGGGGCGGAGGAACCCCCCGAGACACCCACATATCAAAGAGCGGGGGTTCCCCCGAAGACCCTCCTCGGAGGTGGGGAAATAGTCGTTACCCCCGTCGTCCACCGAGAAGGCCGAAAGACCCGACTCCTGTCATCCTTTGCGGTTTAACCCTTGGGAACTTCCTGCTTAGTTAAAAAACAGCTCAAAAACAAACTATTGCACGCGGAATTTAAAAAAAATACAACAAAATATTACTTAAAAAATAACTTTAAAAAGTTATTAAAATATCCGAACTTGTTGAATCATGTGCCGTCAACCACTTAAAATTCATTATTAGTATGCATATACTAGCAATATATTGAAAAAACACAACACAAAAACGTCAAAACTGACGAGTCCGTAAAACGATAACAAGCTCATCATTATTATATATAGTCATGTAGTGATATATATATAGTATATATATACGTACTATATATACTATATACCTGTAGTATATACTATAGCTATACTATATGATATCATATATATATATACTATATATACTATAGTATGTCTTTGATATATACTGATATTAGTATATATATTATATACTACTATAATATAATATATATAGTATATAGTATATATATTTATATACTATACTAAATATTAGTATATATATTATACTATATAACTAGTATTAATAATAGTAGTATATACTATACTATATATATTACTATATACTATATATATATATACTATATATATCATAATATATATCATACTATCATTAAAACATTTAATATATATCCAGCTTCTGAAAATGAAAGTAATTTAGACTAAAAGTGGGATACACAACTTGAATTGTTTATTTACCACATATTAGGGTCGCAAAACTGTCGCAAAATTTACCCATAACACAACAACCTAGCGTTCCCCGTCTTGTGATGCGAAACTTCAGACTAGGGTATAGTTTCAGTTATAGATTACAAATCTACCCAGAAGGCATAAATTTTTTAAGGAAAACACAAATGGAGTAAATGGATGGCAATATTATGCAATGTGTGTTTTTTTTTTTGTTTTTTTTTTTTTTTTTTTGTTTTTGTTTTTTTTTTTTTTATCTATACGATGACGTCACTCCTCGTCTTTCTTTTGAAATCTCATTATTTTCTTTTACTTTGAAGATGAATTATAATGATGTAAAACTAAAAAAAAATTACTATAAAATAAATAGTTTTTGAACTTTGTCAAAGATTTGTCGCAATTTTTTTTCAGATTAGAAATAAAATGAATTGGAAAAAATTAGCATAAAGGTAAACCAAAGTTAATGAAACAGTAACGTCCTTACATTATTATTATTATTATTATTATTATTATTATTATTATTATTATTCTTTATTATTGACTTGTAAACTAGGTGTCTGGCCAACGAACCAGTATAATCATGATTATTAATATAGCATTATTTATTATTACATTATTATTATTATTATTATTATTATTATTATTATTATTATTATTATTATTATTATTATTATTATTATTATTATTATTATTATTATTATTATTAATTTATTCTTAATTTCTACCTTTAATTTTTGTTATTATTAGTTGTTACCTTTAATTTTGCTACCTTTAATGCCTTTATCTATTATTATTGTTATTATTAATTTATTCTTAGAGTCATGTTTAAAGCACAATTTTAATAGTGATAATAAAACTATAATTACCCTTTACCATTTTTTATATAAATTACTTTTCTTATAATATTCGCTTCCAATTCTCTCCTCTCTCTCCTCTCTCTCTCGTCTCCTCTCTGCCTCCTCTTCTCTCTCTCTCTTCGTCTCTCTCTCGCTCTCTCTTCTCTCTCTCTCCTCTTCCTCTCTCCTTTTCTCTCTCTCCTCGTCTCTCTCTCTCTTAACGATTGTTCCACTCCTAAAATTGACTTCCCAATCACCCCCTCCAACCCTTCGGTTTTTGATGAATGATGAACTTTCAGAATATATATACTACTATATATATATATATATATATATATACTATATAGTCTAGTTATTATATATATTATAGTATATATGAATATATATATTATACTACTACTATATATATATAATATATAGTTATATATATATATACTATATATATATATAGTATATGTATACATCATAAAAAAACTATATTATCATATATATATATCATATATATAATATATACTATATATATACTATATATATATATATATATAGTGTAGTATTATATATATATCATATATTATATCATATATCAGGTATTCGTATGAGTTCTTTATAACTAATAAATTTAACTTTCTAGATATGGCTCTTTGCAAAGAAATGTATGTAAAAAATGCAAATAAAAGTGTATGTTTAGAAATTTTAATTGATACACATCTCTCTCCCATTAACCTTACGCAAAGAGCCCAGAAAACAACTTCTAATTAAGAAACCATGCTTTGATGCCAAATATTATATACCAAGGATAATTAACTCTTAAAAAACAATAGCTTCCCTCAATGTCTGATAGATTAAAGCGAGAAAAAACACATTGAACATATTAGTGGAGCCTAAAAGTAAACCAACAATTTACAACCTAATATTTAAGTGTTTGGACTCGATAAACATGAAGAGTCAAAATAAAAAAAGTAGTTTAAAGAAACAGTTTGAAAGTAATAATAAGAAGCCATCGTTGTAAAAAGCTATTATAAATCTGCAAAATTATGTTCTTATTTTAATACTACTCGTGATGAACCCTTTGCTAGTGAGTATACTACCAGTCAAATATCAATTTTGCTGGTGCAAAACTGGATATAACGCTACTTATATTAATTATGTGAAGAATAACTACGGTGCAGGCCAAGTAAGAAACACCAGCAAAATGCAGGCTGACAATGAAAAATCCCGTATCAAAAATATTGTGAATTACTTTGCAAATTATTCTAGATGAATGAATTTTGTGAGCTTAGACTGGCTGAGACCTTCTTAAGAGAAAATGTAGACTGGGCAGAAAGAAGAAAAGAGAAAAGGAAAGAAGAAAGAAAGAAAGAAAGAACGGAAATTTTAATCTCAATTTTGACCTTAACACTTTGCTCTATTCTTAATTTTCTTGATTTCGTATAATTTGTTTAAATCTTTAAGTTAGGTTAGGTTAGGTTAGGTTATCCATATTTGTAATAGTTGTATAATTTTAATATTTAAACGTCGTTATAAAAATAAAATCATGTCCTTGAAGATGTTCAACTTGGATGGAGGAAAGCATAAATTTATTTATGAAAAAGCAAAAAAAAAAAATAAGAATTTCACGTTTATTATTCTAGGACTATCTTAAAAAAGTTGATGGATATGCTAAAAATGTGTTTAGAAACCTGGAGAAATCTTGTAAAAATTATATCAAGATAAATTACTAATAATAATAATAATAATAATAATAATAATAATAATAATAATAATGAATAATAATAATAATAATAATAATAATAATAATAATAATAATAATAATAATAATAATAATAATAATAATAATAATAATAATAATAATAATAATGGATAAATCAATGATATAGACTAATAAGTCATCAGATAAAATAATAATAGACTAAATACACAATAATAATCACAATAATAATAATAATACATCATAGTTTTGTGCAATAATATAATGAATATAATAATAATACATAATGAATAATAATAATGAATAATTAATAATAATAATAATAGATAATGGCATTAATAAATAATTAATCAATAATAATAATACATAATAAATAAATAATAATGAATAATATAATAATAATAATAATAATAATAATAATAATAATACACAACAACAAAGTATTAACAACTCTCAAAAGTTTTATAAAAGCATCCTCTCACTTCCAGTTCCAAAGAACAACTGGCTAAAAATGAAGCTGGGAAGATGAAGTTAGAGAGAGAGAGAGCAGATGCTTTTGCGACAATTTTTATCCTCAATTATGTCAAGTCAACAAACGTTTAAGAGATTTAACTCTATAGACGAAGAAGCAAACTTCACATAATAGAGTAAAAAGTTAAGTTGTGCTTAGTAAATATCAATAGTATATATATATTATATTAATATAGTTAATATATAATTATATATATATATATATATATATACTACTATATATATATACTATAGTATATATACTATAGTATATATATATACATATATATAAGTATACTCATACTATATCGTGCTACATATACTACTATATATATACTATATACTATACTTAAATACTATATATACTATACTTATACTATATATATATACTTGATATATATATATATATCACTATATACTATATATATTATATGATGATATATATATATGTGTGTGTTGTGCTGTGTGTGTATGCTATGTATATACGTAGAAGGGGTTGTAGTAATCTCCCTCTTCTTGTTCCTTCACTGTACAGGTTTCGATTGAGGTTCTTTTTGAAGTCTCATGTAGTGACTTCCATTTTACGTTGTGAAACCTATAAATAAACAATTACTACCTTATTGCATCTTTCTCTCTCAGAGGTTGCCTTCTTTCGCTTACAGAAGCTATGTACGACGCTAGTTACACGAGGCTACTAAACCATCAACATAAGTCGTTATACCTTTTTTTTAACTTATCTCTATAGTTGGAGAGTTAAACAGCTTTATTTTTTTGGTTAATTTTTATTAAACATCATCTTTAATATACATAAACAAGTCAGCAGAATCTTTATTAACAATTATCACAACTAAAATGATTATTATAAAAGGTGCATTTACAATTGAATTGAGTCAATTACAAATAATATTTTGAAAAGAAATCCCTTTTTTAAAAAAATTGATGGTGCGGAATGCGATGATTTGGTTACATAATTTGTAAAGGTTTCATATGGAGTCATAGTTTTAGTTTTTATTATTTTTATCCTGACCTGGTTATTTTTAATAATTATATCTTGAAAAGGAAACAGAGTTCTAGTTTCTAAAGCTTGTGATTTTAAAGTTTTAATTTTTTAATTATTTAACATGTGAAAATTTTTCATATTATGATATTATATATATATATATTATATCATATATATATATATATATATATATATATATATATACTATATATATATATAAATACTATATATACTATACTATATTATAGTATAGTAGAATATATATAAATATATATTGATACTATATATAGTATAACTATATACTATATATATAATTATACTATATAAGTATATCACTATATATATATATATATATACACTAATATATATTAATATATATGATATATATATATATATATTATACTATATATATAGTATACTATACATCATATAGTATATACTATATCATATATTATATATATATATATATATATACTATACTACTATATATATATATGTCTATATACTATATACTACTATATCTTATATGAATACTATAATATATAGTACTATATATATATAATATATATATATATAGTATATATATATATATGATATATATATATATATATATATGACTGTATACTATACGTATATATATATATCATATATATACTATATATATATTATATATATAGTGTATATCATATCTGATATATATATATATATATATATATTAATATAGATAGCTATATATATATTATATATATATATATATACTATATATATATATATTATATAGATAGTATATATATCATAGTATATATATATAGTATATGATATATATATAATATATGGTATGTAAACAATTTTTCTTTGAATTAAATATGATAATATTTTTTATTTGCTTAAATTTATCTCGAAATTATCTTTATTCGATTAGAGCTAAATAAGTTAATTAACACAAATATGAATACATTTATATAAATAAATTGAATGAAACACATAAATGAGTAGATACTTTCATATCACGCTCTTACATTCATTTATGTATGTATTCATTTACTAATATGCAATTTAGAGTTGAAGATACATTTGTGTTTTGTGTCAAAGCGTGTTCTATATATTTGCTTCCAAAGGAATTCTGAAGAGAATTGCCTTTGATTTATGCCGGTCTATTTTAAGCTCTATTTTAATGAATGATGGCAATTATGGTAATTACGTTGCGTTATTAAATACTAAACAACGAAAGCTAATAGCTATCATTTTAAGCAGACAAACACACACGCATTATATTATTTTTGAAGTTATATATTTTTTTAAATATTGTAATATGATGTAATTATATTTTTTTAGTTATTTTTTAAGTTAACGGAGTCACAAAGTTCTAACCTTGTTAGATTTCACATTTGTCACGCTATGCAGAAATGCTCCTGTCCCTAATAATAATAAATGGCAAAATCACTTGGTTATTATGGGATAGAGCAAGAGAAATGTAAATCAAACTCAAAAGCAAAATATATAAACTGATAGAGTAGGCACTAGGCACTAGGTCTTCGCACTTCAGTTTGAAAGGATTTGAAGAAAATATTTTGATGACGGTAGAGGCACTTTTTACGTTCTCTTTCAAATTACTGAAAATGTTGACGAACAGAAACTGTATTTAAACAAATTAACTAAGATGTTGAACTTTTTATCATCACAAACTTCTTGGGTACTGAGAAATTTAAAGTATAATCAAACTCTGTAGGGACCAAAATTATAAAATATTATAACAAAGATATATTAAAAAAGGATATTTTTCCTTAAGACCAAGTTTTTGCTAATAAAACAACATTGTACTTTTATGATTAAGGAAATGGACAATATAATGCTTCTTGAGCATTTAAATTATGTTCTAGAAACAATTATTTTCCTTTGGAAATTAATATTTCAAAGTTTTTATAAATATTAACGTAGTTTTGATGTATGATAAGTGGAAATGAAAAAATACACACACATACACACATACCCACACATACACACATACATACATACATACACACATATATAAATATATATATATATATATATATATATATATATATATATATATATATATATATATATATATATATATATATATATATATATATATATATATATGTATCCCCCTGCTCCGCTCCTACGAGAAATAGTCGACCCCGAGATATTCCACCACTAACAACAACGGATGAAGTAGTGATGAGTACATTACAAGGGGAGAGTGATTTCGCCGCCCTTGTAATGTGGTGATTCCCTAGCCGAAAAAAAATTAGCCGACAGGACTCGGAGGAGGATTCGGACCAAGAGAAGCAAACGGAGTCTGAGTTGACTCATGAGCAGGAGTCTAAGCCGGAGCTGGAGTCAAAACCTTGCTACAAACATATATTAGGTCAAGTGAGATGTCTTTCCCTATGTTTATGAACCCGTAGAACTTGATTTAGAGAGTTTCAAGTTCCTAGGGGGTGGTCATAGGCCAAAAACGAAGAAATATAGGAGAGACGCATGGAATGCATTACAAATATTTATTTGATTTCCTTTTCAAACCATAACTTTAGTAAATTTTATATTTTTCTTTCAGCGTCATTGATTAAGTGATTAGGGTCATTTTTAATTATTTATTTGTTTTTAAATTTTTATTTTAAAACTTTTTATTTATAAAATTTTATTTTAAAACTTTTTATTTATAAAATTTTAAATTTAAAAATTTTATAAAACAATTTATGTTTTTGCAAAATGTTTTAAATTTTTTTATTAAAAATATGTACTTTATTGAACCTAAAGAAATAAAGCAGTAAAGCAATAGCGCAAACATCATTCCCATCCCCTTCCACAATGTCATGTTCTACTGAATTACTGCTTTACGATATATTTGATTATGTATCATGCATAAACATAACATAAAATAAGCTCTTTGTATAAACATTACATAAAAATAAGTTCTTTGTACGAACATAACATAAAATTTATTAAAAACATTTTATGTTTTTACTAAAAATTTTATTCTTTTTATTAAAACTATCAATTAATCAATAGATCTATAAATCAAAACCGTAAAATCTTAACCACTTTTCCTATCCAATGATTAAATGATTAAAATAATTTTTAAGTATCATTATGGGCAAAAACATAACATAAAAAAAAGTTCTTTGTATAAAAATTATATAAAAATAAGTTCTTTGTATGAACATATCATAAATTTACTAAAAATATTTTGTTTTTACTAAATCTTTATTCTTTTTATGTTGATAACATAAAAATATCAATTAATCATATATCAATGTTGTTTTACCATTAACATATATTTCCAACTTTGCAGTTTGTTTGGCACTTGTCCCTTTAATTTTTAATATATATATATATATATATATATATATATATATATATATATATTATATTACATAATAATATTATATATATATATATATATATATATATATATATATTATATATATTATTTCATATATATTATATATATAGTTATATATATATATATAATATATATAAAAATATAGTCTATATAAATTATTATTATTATTATTATTATTATTATTATTATTATTATTATTATTATTATTATTATTATTATTATTATTATTATTATTATTATTATTATATATATATATATATATATATATATATATATATATATATGATATATATATATATATATATATATTTAAATATATTTAATATATAAACATATATAATATATATATATATATATATATAATTTTTTTTCTTTTTATCATTATTACATATAGTATATATATATATATATATATATATATATATATATATATATATATATATATACCTTCTCACCCTTGACCACCCCATCATGGGAGGGGCCATACCGCGTCCAAATACCCCGCCAACGCAACCGGCCTCCTCCAGAGATCTTCCAGGGATGAAATGTTCCAGATTGCTCTGGGTTGAGAGTTAGATAGACAGGAGAAAAAAAGTGAATTTTCCTGGAATATCCCTTAGAGATAAAGGAAGGCCTCATTTTACGGCTAAGAGTTTTGGCTAAAATATGTTTGTGCCTTGACTCTAGTCGATAAACTGTGTGAGAAGCTTCAGACACCAGTTTTACGGCCCTTTCAACACCCTGCGAATGTGAAGGTAGATCCGGCAGCTCTAGCGTTTCTCCACTCAGCAATGCATTTTGAAGCACTTGGGTAGGAAAGTGTTCTGTGAGAGCAAGCTCACATATTGTGTTTTCAGATATGTTGATTAATTCTGACCAGTGTTGAGCATCAGTGTTGATGATTGGGATACTATTAAGTCTCTTTGTAGCGGGCTTTCCAATTCTGACTGAAATATAGTTGTTTTATTACTGTTTAGTAATCAATAAATAATTAAAAGAAATTTTTAAAATATTTTAAGAAATGTAAAAAAACAAAGCAACATATCACACACAATCGTATACAAAATCTTACCCTAATAGAGTATAATTGGTTTTACAATGCAATTTTCCTGGACATGACATCTTCCGAATTTCATCATATGAATACAGGATAATTCTCAGGTATTAAGGCAAAGGGCGTTGTACTTTAAGGTTGTTCAAGGCCCCCCCAACGTACTTGAACTTCTTCAGACTTCTGTTTGATCCTCTGGTCATGTGAAGATATATATGCAGTTGATATGAAACTTGTTGTTTTCTTTTATTTCAAACCGAACTACATGCATACACTCAACAATGTTATTTCATGATCTGTTAAGCTTGCTTGGCAGTTCTGGAGGAAAAGCACGTCTTGTCCAAAGACACGTTAGTCTAGTTGCCAAAGTCAACCATCTGGCATGATTTAAGGGTCAAATTTTCCAGGAAGCAAATCTTTAATTTATCTTGCCTTTAGAAATTCCAAATACATACTCTAAAAGAAGACGTTGATCGCAACTAAGATCTTTCAGTATTTCTTGAGAAAAATTCTTCTCATCTAGAGGCCCGCTTAACTTGGTAAATTCCACTTGCGGCTGTTCATGGTAGTTCCGTTCACAGAGTTTACCTATAGGACCACTGAAGGCAGTAGGAGCTTTGGTACAACCATGAAGATGTTTAAAAGCAGATCTAAAAGGCAGCTCATTTTGATGAAGTGAACAGCCAATCGTGTGCACTTTCCGATTAATTTTTTTCCAGAAGTGTTACAAGAACCCTTTCACAGCCAGTGTTAGTGTTCGTGTTGTCAAGGAGAACAGCTTTAACTGTATCAAGGCTATTAAACTCCTTCAATACACTAGCAACTTCTTCGGCCAGAACAGCACCTGTCGCACCTTTAACTGGGATGACTCTATGAGTAAGATAAGTTCCACCTTCAGATGCTTCTTCGTTTGTAAAGGTCAAATGGTGCTCTTGTATCTTTTCTTTCCTCAACTTCTTCTCCCCATATTCATTTTCAATTTCTTTGTACACCAAGGTGCCCTTGTCAACTTTTCCGTCAACCCCAATACAGAGTAATTTTTCTACACCATCACAGAGTATTTCATTACTTCTTACTCTCATCCTATTTGATTTATCGATCATTATGTGATTCACATCCACACTAGGCCCTAACAGGTTCATAGCCTTTAAATCCAACAGGAGTGCATTGGCAAGGCTTGCCCCTAGATTTGAAGAAACGTCACCTCTGATCAATTCCATGGCATACCTTGGCGTTTTCAGAAAGCTGTAACCTTCATCTCGTAATGTACTTGGTCGAAAGTCTTCGGATTTATCATCACTTGACTAAAATATTAGTACAAAAATGAATTAATATTAGTGTTATAATAAACTGTTATATAAAGATACAAACAGGTCAGGTTATAGTATTATCAAAATTATTATTAAGGATCTCGTTATAATAACTATAAGCATTTAAGCACAAGTATACATTTACAAATTTTAAAATGATATATCATATGGGAAAACCTTTACAATCGTTACCTCTCTAGAATCTTCACCTGCAATTGCCGAAAATAATTCCTGTGAAGACGTTGATGCAGTAGTGCACAAATCAACATCCCTCTTCTTTTGAATCTGCACTTCTATTCTTCCTCTTAAAGCTGCAGCCCTTCGTTCTTTTAAAACATGACCTTTATCAACAGCTCCCAGCTGGAAACATCCCTTTGGTCCTATTTTTGATCTCTGGTCTTTCAAATATTCCCTCTCCTCTAATGGAACCTATAAAAAGTAAAAGTATTGGTAAAATTTAGCAGTAGGGATTTGTCAACCTTTTCGTCAACAGAAATTAAATTGAAAAACAAATTTAGTCTACAACCGGTAAGTATAAATACAAAAATAAATGCATAAAATGTGTTATATATATTATATAAATATATATATATATATATATATACGTATATATATAATATATATATTATATATATATATATATTATAATATATAATATATATAATATATATATATATATATAATATATATATAGTGATAAATATAAATACATAAAATAAATGCATATATTGTTATATATACTATATATATTATTATATATATATATACAAGGTTGGTGATTTTTTTGATTGTTTTTAGAAAAAATCTATTTTTGTTATTATTATTTATATATATAACAGGAAATATTCAAATATATATATATAATATAGTATATATACTATATATATATAATATATATATATATATATATATATATATATATATACTATATTATATATAATATATATATATATATCATATATATATAGTATATATATATATATTTGATTAGGGGCTTACTTTGGAATGGTTGGAGAGGGGGGGAGGGGCTGCGCCTCATAATAATTTTGCCTAGGGCGCCAAAATTTCTTGCGCCGGCCTTGCCTACCGTGTTCAAAAAGTATCATTGAAAGGTCTTTCAGCACAAAGACTTGGCTTAGAAACGCAATGAACGAAGGCAGGCTTAATGAACTATGTATGACTAGTATTCATATGAAAATTAATGTGAAAAATAAACGAATTGGAAAGCAAATGCAATTGCGAAATTCGCTGAAAATCACAGGCGCCTAATGTTAGTTTAGATGCAAAATTAGCTACTACTCAGGATTCAGTACTCACCACCCCCATACAGTATATATATTACTTTACGTTTCTCAAATAGGTATATCATTTTACTTACCTTGTTACACATAAAAAAAATAAATTACAACTGTTGTAGACTTATTTTATTTATTTTATCACCGAAATAACTTTTTTTTTATTCTATGATATTTTTTATTAGCCTTTGAAAAGGAAAAATCTATAGTTTAACCATCCCACACCGTCTAGTAATCAGTGTGAGCAAGGATGTAAATCACTCAACCTTTGCCAGCCCCTAATTCAAATCCCGCGTCAGACACACACACACACACACACCACCACATACACACACACACACACAACACACACACCACACCCACCTACACACACACACACACACACACACACACACACACACACACACATATATATATTAATACTATTACGTATATATATATATATATATATATATATATATGTATATATATAATATTAGATATATATATATATATATATATATATATATATATATACTACACGTCAAAATTAACGCACCACTTGCGACAAACTCGGAGGGCTGAAAGAGCAAACGATAAGGAACATTATTTAAATACCTATGGTTGTATGACGCTTCGTTTCAAAGGTACGGACGATTGAAGGTTACACTAGTTTATGTTGTGTGACGCGTCGCATGTAGGTTACCGACGATTTAGGTTACTCTATTTTTAATGTGTTTGTGCGTGCGTAAATGTGTGTACGCTTAACGTCCTTCGAATAAGTGGCAATACTTACCTTGCCCATTTAATGATTCAGACAGTGAGGCAATCGATTACGATGGATTACTACACTCTTATCCCAGAGTAAACCGACATGATAATGTGTTACGATGCGGCGAACGGAAAATGGACGAAGGGCGCACCTCATGTACCGGGAACGGTTTTCACACAGAAATCACCCCACACACCACACAGTTTGCTCGCCTTTATCAGAGCCTTCGAGAAATTGGGACCCTTCGTCCCAGGTGCATTGGTGGAAGACCGCGTAATAACGAAGGACTCCTGCGTTTGAAGAAGAGGTGCTTGAAGAGTCGCCAACGACCCGTCGATTAGCACACCCGCCATTGCCCATGCCATGGGTTCAAATCAGTCGTCTGTGGTTCGGGTCTTGCAAGAGCAAAGCCTCCATTCATACCACCTACAGAAAGTAAAAGGACTTGGGCCAAACGACTTCGC
>JABUQX010005147.1:40000-45000 GCA_015478945.1 Trachelipus rathkii
TATATATATATACTAGTATATATATATATAATATATATATATATATTATATATATATATATAAATCTATGAATATATATATAATATATATATATATTATATATATATATATATATATATATATATATATATATATATATATATATAATATATATAATAATATATTATATATATTATATATATATATATATATAGAGAGAGAGAGAGAGAGAGAGAGAAGCACTCCCCTCGCTCAGTGGTAGAGCACTCGCCAAACCAAGCGAGGGGCCCAGGTTCGAGACTGGGTTGAAGAGAGAGAATGTGAGTTATTCTCTATTAATTCTAGCTTCGTCCCACTCAGACGTTAATGAGTACATGGTAGCGTGCTTGCTGCTAATGGGAAAAACTCCGGCTACCGCGATAGGCCTGGCCAGCCAGCGGATTTGCCGTCAGGCCCAAGTTACCCAAGGACCTTTCTTGTTGGGTCCACTTGACAGGGCGTTAGTCCTACCCGGGGGGTTGGTGAGGTATAGGTGAGTATCAGATAATATATATACTATATTATATATATATATATATATATATATTATATTATAATTGTATTATTATATATATATATATAGTATATATATCAATAGTATATTTATATATATATATGTATATCAGTATATATATAATATATATATATAAATACTATATATATATATATATATATATATTATATATACTAGCAATATATATATTATATATTCTAAGAATATATATATATATATATTGTTAAATATATATATATATATATAACATATATATATCATATATTATAGTATATATATATAAATAAATATAAATATATATATATATATATATATTAATATACTATAGTATATATATATATATATATATATATAATATATATATATATAATATATATCTGTAATAAAATAAATATATATAATAGTTGTAAAATAAAATAACAATAATGGCAAGTAATAATAATAATAATAATAATAATAATAATAATAATAATAATAATAATAATAATAATAATAATAATAATAGTAGTTATACTACCAATATTGTAAGTTAACATTTATAAAAAAGTAAAGATCATAATAAATAAACTAGAAATATTTTAGAAAAACTAATAATAATAATAATAATAATAATAATAATAATAATAATAATAATAATAAATACTTAATAATAATAATAATAATAATAATAATATAATAATAATAATAATAAATTAAGAAACTGAATAAATTGACCTGTTTAAATATTAATCGTTTCGTGCTTAAAATCTGCTCATAGTACGCATGTCAAAGAGTCAGTCGGATGAAAATATACAAATAAAGCAAATAATATATCTCTTTTTTTATTATTATTTCTTATTTTTAGCTCTCTAATAACTTGGTATAAATATTATTATTTATTCAAAAAAGAAATAATACGATGTGACGCAGCTATTGTATTTTTTAAATATATTTGCTTTTCTTTATATATATATATTATATATATATATATATATAATGTAATATATTATACTATATATTATATTATAACTAGTATATTACTTATATATATATATATTATATATATATATATAATATAGTATATATATATTATATAATACTTATATATATGCTCATATCGGTTATCTGCTTCCAGTTAAGCTCAAGTCAATTTTTTTCATAACATGCGTTTTCGAACAAAGTGTACTCGAGAGCTCAGGTGCCAGAAACGTTTTTTTTTTTTTTTTTTTTTAAAAAATGGTAAAGGTGAAAATAAATTATAAATATTAAAAATAAAGTTTAAAGTTTAGAACCGTTGTCACACAATGAAAGTTAAAGTAAAGAATTAATTATTTTGAGAAATATTTATTTTTTACTTTTTTTTTAAAAAAATAAAGCAGAATAAATGAAGAATTAATATTAATTTTATGCAACGGTATTGCCGGGAGAGCACAGTAGCCCGTGCGCTGTCTGCAGTGCATTCACGGCATCGTGTACACCACTCTATGGTATCCGTTAGATAATAATAAAAAAAGTGTCATGGCATTTGCATTCATAATTATGTTTTACAAACTTTAGGTACATATGTCACATTTAAAACTGAAATAAATTGTCGTAATTTTTGTTAGCATAGGTGTGAAGCCCCCTCAAAAAATATCAATTTCTTTTTACTTTTATTAAATTTTTTTAACATTTTAATTACAGTTTTTTTTTACTTTTAGGAATGTCTGGATCCATGCAATCGATTTGTATATGGAGGTGAAGGCAAGATAAACCGACATGATTATATATATATATATATAGGTTATATATGATAGTATATATATATAGTAGTAATATATATATATATATTATTATAAGTATATAATTATAATATATATATATTATATAATATATAATATATTGTTAAGCGATATATATATTACTCTAATATATTATATATATATACTATATATATATATATAATATAATATATATATATATATATACTATATTATATATATATATAATATATATATATTATATATATGTTAGCATAGGTGTGAAGCCCTCAAAAAATATATAAATATTAAAATTTTTGTTAACATTTTAAAGTACAGTTTTGTTTTTACTTTTAGGAATGTGCTGCGATCCATGCACAATGGTATTTTGTATAGTGGAGGTGAGAGGCAGATAACTGACATGATTATGTATATAATATATAATACTTATATATATATATATATATATATATATATGTAATATAATGATATATATATATATATATATAGTATATATACTATAACTATTATCTATTATACTATATAGATTAATATTATACTATATATTTATATATATAGTATAATATATATATATATTATATATATATTAAATTATCAGCAATGGTCGAAATTCAAAAGAATTTTTTTTTTTTTTTGGTTTTTGAAAATGAAAAATTGCGATTTTCTTTTGGTAAGCGATCGGGATGCAAATTGGCCCTTGATCAAATTTCAACAAAAAAAAATTTTGAGAAAAATTAAAATTGTAAATTATAATTTTTTTTTTTTTTTATTTTTTTTTTTTTTTTTTTTTTTTTGAGTAATAACGAAAAATTATCTAAGTAAAGAAGATGTATCCTAAGTAAAAAGATCGTATCTATATATAATATATTATCGGATATATTATATATATATATATAATATATAATATAATATAATTATCATATAGTTATATATATATATTAATATATATATATATTAATACTAATATATATATATATATGTATACTATATTTTATCATATATATAAGATATATTATAATTATATATATAATTCATATCGGTTATCTGCTCCAGTTAAGCTCTAGCTACAATTTTTTTTCATAACATGCCGTTTTGAACAAGTGTACTATCGAGAGCTCAGGTGCCAGAGACGTTTTTTTTTTTTTTTTTTTTTTTTTAAATGAAAAGTGAAATAAATTATAAATATAAAAATAAAGGTTAAAAACGTATGCAAACAATGAAGTTAAAGTTAGAATTAATTATTTTTGAGAAATATTTTATTTTTTACTTTTTTTTTAAAAAAATAAAGCAGAATAAAGAATAATTAATATTAATTTTATGCAACGGTATTGCCGGGAGAGCACAGTAGCCCGTGCCTGTCTGGCAGTGCATTCCGGCATCGTGACAACCAACTTCTATGAGTATCCGTTAGATAATAATAAAAAAAGTGTCAGGCATTTGCATTCATAATTATGTTTACACTTTAGGTACATAATGACATTTAAAGACTGAATAATGTCGTATTTTTGTTAGCATAGGTGTGAAGCCCCCTCAAAAAATATCAATTTCTTTTTACTTTTATTAAATTTTTTTAACATTTTAATTACAGTTTTTTTTTACTTTTAGGAAATGTGCTCGGATCCATGCAATCGATTTGTATATGGAGGTGAAGGCAGATAACCGACATGATTTATATATATATATATATAATATAGTATATAATATATAGTATATATATTATATATATGAATAATATGAATATATAATATATATGAATATATGATATGTGTGCCCTTCTGTAAGTAAAAAAATACATTATATAACATATTAGATAAATATTATATTAATATATATGTAGTATGATAAATTATCACAATGGTCGAAATTCAAAAAGAATTTTTTTTTTTTTTTGGTTTTGAGAAAATGAAAGGAAGATTTCTTTTGGTATATGCGAGATCGGGATGAAATTGCCCTTGGATCAAATTTCAACAAAAAAAAATTTTGAGAAATTTTAAATTTTAAATTATAATTTTTTTTTTTTTTTTTTTTTTTTTTTTTTTTTTTTTTTTTTTTTTTTTTTTTGAGTATACGAATAAAATTATCTAAGTAAAAAAGATGTATCTCCTCCGACAATATAACGTCCCTGAAAATTTGATTGTCGATCGATATAGTAGAAAGAATAGAAAAGTATATTATTATTTATATATCAAATATTCATCACTTTAAAAAAAAATATTTAAAAGTTAAATATTTTTTTTATTTTTTTTTTTAGCTTATTATATACTACTGTTTCTGTCCTCGTGTATGCTGTCGCACTCTCACCCCCCCAATTCATGGCTGGCGGTAGGGAGGAAGATAATATATATAATAGTATATATATATACTATATAATATATATATATATATATATATACTATATATGTATATATAGATATTTATATATAGTATATATATATAAATGATATGATAATATTATATAATATATTAGATATACTATATAATATAATATATATATAGTACAGTATACACTAGAATAACTGTGATCAAAATGAAAGCGAAAATCAATAATTACACTGTATCGATATTTAATAATTTTAAGGTAAATACATATTAATTTTGGTAAAACTAACTAGACTTCCTAACCCTACCTAAACCTAACCTAACTTAACTGAACTAACCTAACCAAAACTTAACCTAAATTAACCTAGCCTAATATTAACGGAGTCAACCATTTATAAATGTCCATATAT
>JABUQX010005147.1:50000-55000 GCA_015478945.1 Trachelipus rathkii
AGATGACTTGGCATGCTGGAGCGAAGAGGAAGATAGGCTGAGAGAGGTGGTAACATGTTTTGCTAATAGGCTTAGAGAGGTCGGTCTGACTATGAACACATAAAAAACTGAGATCATTGTGGTTAGTAGGGGAAAGCTGAGAGTAGATGTGGAAGGGACTGAGATATAGATGGTGGAGAAATGCAAATAATGAGGAGGAGGAAATGTACAGGAGATAACAAGTAGAATAGCTCAGAATGGGGAAGGTGTAAGAGCAGGGTACCCCATATTGAAAGACAAAAGAGTATGGAGGTGAAAAGGGTGATATTCGAGAGGGTGTTAACCGATTCTACTTTATGGGGCAGAAACATGGAGTAGACCACAAGAGAGGATAGTAGAATACAGTCGGCAGAGATGTTGGTGTTAAAGAGGATATGTGGGGAAAGACTAGAAGAGACAGAAAAAGAAACTTAAAAATAAAGGAGGAGTTGAGTGAAGGCTATATTAAATAAGATGGATGCAGCCAGATTGAGATGGTGACGACACCTGGGGATGCAGAGGAGAGAGTGGCCATGAGAAGATGGGAGTGGAAACAGTAGGTGGAGGACTCATTGAGAAAACATGGAATGCTATCGATGCTGGAGAAAGAGAGAGAGAGTTCCGTGGGAGGATAGAGGAAGATGAAGAAGAGCTCTGGCCCCTTTGACAGGGTCTTGAACCTTTCCTGGGAGCTGTTGTAAGCTGTAAATATATATATATGATAATATATATATATATATATATATATATATATATATTTATATAGATATATAAATATCTATATATATATACTATATATATATATATATATATATATAATATAATATATATTATATAATAATAATATTATATATATAATAATATATATATATTTAATATAATATAATAATATATATATATATATATATAATATATATATATATATAAGTATATTATATATATTTATATATATTTTATATAATATATATATATATATATATATATATATATTATATATATATATATATATATATAATATATATAATATATATATATAATATATATATATTATATATATATGATATATATAATTACAGTTGTCAACAACACTCACGGCAAGCCCTATAAGAGGGGGGTGTTGCCACCTCAGACATTTCATGCAACTACCGCAAACTAACGCAGATGAGCACAGGCGCAGGCTTTAAAGTGAGAAGAGATTAAATGCCATCATGTAAAGATAGATGATGGTTGGGATTTCCACACAACACTGGTTGCGAAATGAGGTAGCCAGCAGAAGAACTAGCCCTGGAGTTTCACCAATATCAACAATCAAAACTGATGCCCGACACAGCACCCCTTGTGCAACGAGGTGTCGTAAAGGTGGTGTACGCGAGTGATAAACTCCCTCGAGCACCTTGCTGCTGCGGTACCTATAGAAAAGAGATAAGGCACCAACATTGCGCCGCCAAGAATAGAGGGTCAAGTGAACTGGAAAGTACGAGACAGTTTATAAGCCTTTTAGCCTTGGATTATCCTATCCAATGATGTTTGGAACTCGAGTTCTCCTTGATGTGAGAATGTTACTCTATACAAGGGCGGATGAGGCCCTTGTATAGCTGGAGTAGCTGAGAAGAGGAAAAAAGTCTCGCAGTCTAAACAGAACTCCCAGTTTTTTGAGGCCCCCCTAGCAACCGGTTGTGATTGAGGTTTCCAAGACATTTTTTTGTTTATGTTAAGGCCAAGGATGTTTAATATTGTCAACAGGGAGAGACGAGAGAACCGTCGAAAGAGATAGGAAAGTTGAAGGTGTTTAGAGAGGGAGATTTGTAGAAGTTGAGTTTTTAAGAATTAAATTTCACAAGGTGAGACGACCCCAGCCGGAAATCCTATCAGATCAGCGAGAAATAGAATCGGAAAGGATTAAGAGCGAGAGGCAATATATATATATTATTTGAACTCGATTGTTTCTATTGAGTTTTGCTGCCAACTACTCTTCTAGCAGTTGATTAAAAAAAATTAAATCGCCTAAAATAATGGAACCCCTTCAGTATTGTCCAGCCACTTCTGAACCATTCAAAGGGTTTTCCAAATAGGTTTCGGTAGTTTCTCCTAAGCTGGATATATCCATAAAACTAAACTAGTCATACTAGCTTGCTGCTGTCAAATCCAAGAATTAAAGTGTCAGATGTGGCTATCAATTCGATTAACAGTGACATCAAAACTAACTGCAATGACGAAGGAGTCCAGAAGAACATGGAATTCTATCAAGGCCCTCCAAAAAGATAAGCCAAATAGCATGACTGATTAGCAGTTATATACTGAGAAAGTAGTGCCGGATGAACCTTTGTTGATTATGAAAGTATCAACTGGCATTACCATAACAACAACTACAAGCGAAGATTCGATGGATTATTGGAGGTTTCGTCAAATTTTGCCGAATAAGTTCTTTACTTGGAGATCATCTACTCATTTTCGCTGGTGTTTGCGTTTTCATTTTTTAATAAGCACCCACTACGCATCAATAGCAATCAGTAGAAAGGGCTCTTCAAGTTTTGGCAGGTCTCATGATTCAATTCTCGCTAACAGAGGCAAGACAGTGTCAGATGAATGCTTAGCAGTTTGATATTTTAAAGGAAATTCAGTGTAATGAGAAAATCAGGTTTCCTAATCTTTTTAGTCATCTCATCATATTTTCTTACAATTGTAGAGGCTTAATATAATATATAATATATATATATATTATATATACTATATATATTGATATATATAATATATATATATATATAATATATATATTATAATATAGTATAATATCTATATAATATATATTATAAATATATATATATATTATACACAGGTGGCGTATCCAGGGGGGGGCCAGGGGCCATGGGCCCCCCGAAATTTTTGAGACCAAAAAACTTTAAGTATTCATATCCGTCAATCAATCTAAAGTTCAGAGTTAAATTAAATTTATAATAATTGCGTTCGCGGTCAGGAACAAATCTCGTAAGTAAATTAGTTAAAACTTAAACTTGAAACTATCAGAGAAAATGCAACATTAGAATTTCAGCATGATATTTTGAAGAATATGTAACGCGATCTGAGCCTGAGCTGAGTATTGGAAAATGCTGTAGCAAAAATTAACAAATTTTCAAAATCAAGACCCAACATTCCTACTCCCGACCCACAGACTTATTATCGCACATGCCATTTTGTTTACCATTTTTGGATGATTATAAAATATCAGCATTAGGAGAGAGGTTTTTATAAATCATAAGGAAATTATATTTTGAAGTTATAATTCATACGAACAGGTGTAATGTTCCATATGAGAGATAAAAGATTGTGTAACATTTTTACAAGGAAGATCTCGAAAGCCAATTGAAGATTTAGCAAAAGCAGAATGGGATTTATGGAAGTTGAAATTGAGGCGAGTCACAGAACAGATCGTGCCAAAACAGCAAATAGAACGGACGAGTTTTCTTGTTCGCAAGTCACAATTCTATATAATTCTACATCTTGTTTGCAAATAAGTGGCAATTAACCCATGTCTACAGCTTCAGTAGAAAGAAAGCTTTTCAACATTAAGACCTACTTGAGAAATACTATTGGAGTATTGAAAGTACTTACTGACCTATGCCCTCCTCTACATACAATCGAAATATTGGATATAAAAAGGAAGATGTGTATTTCAGCACTTTGCTCTCTATCTCTCCATTGCCCTGTAATAAATTTACAATTTAGGTAAGATGATTTAGTAAAATTTTTTTTTTTTAAATATAAAATTATTTCCCCTTTTTTTTCTTAGAAATTTTGTATTTGGCCCTTCACTTATATATATAATATACGTATATATATATATATCTATATATAGTAGTAATATAATATAAAAAGAGATAAGTATATATATAGTATATATACAATATAGTATATAATAATATATATATATATATTATATCTAATAATTCTGAGAGATAAGAAACGATTTTGTCTGGCCCCCCGAAAAAAATTTCTGGATACGACAGGAACTATATATATAATAGTAATATTATATATTACCTAGTATACAGATATATATAGTAATAAGTATATATATTATATATATATAATATATACAGATATAATATATATATATAAGAGTATAGTCATAATATATATATAATAATATAATAATATATATATATGATATTATAACGTATAATTTTATATAATCTCTAGTTTTAAAGTATCTAGATACATGTATCACGGCGATACATGTATCGTTATCGGTATCGCCAAAGAAAGTAAGCAAGTATCGAAGTTCGGTGTAATCTATTCGCTAAAATAAAATTTTTGTGTATCGATGTATCGGTATCGCTTAAGCAAATTTTTTTGTATCGATGCCCATCACTTGTATATATGATATCATATATAATATATATAATATATATAGTATAATATATTTATATATTATATATACTATATATAGTATATATAATATATATATATATATATAGTATATATATATATATATATACTTACACTTTTGACCGCTCTCTCCAGGAAGGGTCAGGACTCTATCAGCGGCGTCAGCGCTCTTCTCCATCTTCCTCTAGCGCGAGGACTCCAACTTCTCGTCAGTCTCGCAGTCGACGCATTCCATTGTCTCTCAATGAGTCCTCCTACCGAACTCTCTATCATCTCTTCGCTAGGTCCTTGTCTCTCGTTCTTGTTCCCTCCGGTCGTCCATCTCACATCTCTCCTGGCACACTCTCATCCTGCATGCCTCTCCAGGTGTGGACCATACACCTCATCTGGCGCATCCTATCTTATTTAATATAGCTTCACTCACCTCTTCTCCTATTCTTATTTCTTTGTCCTGTCTTCGTCTGTCTTATGTGCCATTATCGAGGGCTCTCAAAACGAAACACCTCAGCCCGAGCGCGATTCTAGCATATCTTCTCTCTTGTGTTGTAGAAGTCATGTTCAACAACCACCCTGAATCACCTTTCACCTCCACACCA
>JABUQX010005147.1:60000-62466 GCA_015478945.1 Trachelipus rathkii
AGAGATGACTTATGAAGAAGCAAACAAAAATGTGAAGGACTCGACGGCTTTCATCTTGAGAATTTTACAAGAGTGAGGCGACCTTTCAAGATTCCTTCACGAAAATGTGTCAAGAAACTCGGCGGACGTAGCTTAAATGGTTATTTTATTTTAGTTCAACTAATAATTCATAGTATCTAAATATGACTCGCGAATTGTTTTTATTTTAAGCAATTTTAAAATATACTATAAAATCAGTGAAATTATTTTGCCAAAATTTAAAATTTTAAGAATTTGATTTTGGTTGTCTAAACATTCTCTCTCTCTCTCTCTTCTCTTCTCTCTCTCTTCTCTCTACTCATCTCTCTCTCTCTCTCTCTCTCTCTCTCTCAGCTCTCTCTCTCTCTCTCTCTCTCGTCTCATCGTCTCTTCTCTCTCTCTCTTCTCTCATCCATCTCGCTCGCGCTCTCTCTCTCTCTCTCGTCTCTTCTCGTCTCTATATATATATATAGTTATGTATATATATATAAATATATATATAATATATATATTATACATATATAAGTAATATATATATTATATTATATATAATAAATTCCTATTAATATATATAATGTATATTAGATAATATATATAAGTATCTACGAGGTACTGGTTAAATAATACTGGAACTTTTAACTAAAGCTTATTATCGTATATGATACAACATATTACACAATATCACCTTCAAAGTACTTTTCTTCAGCTGTCACACACTTTTGCCAAGCGCCTGAGTAAGCAAGAGGTGGGCATCGTTACTCAAAAAAAGTAATTCCGTGACGTGTACTGCCGTTACCCCAGAAAAGTAATTCCGTTAGACCGTTATTCGTTTTTATGAAAGGAAAAAGTAACGAAAGTGCGTTTCTTTTAGCTTTGACTACCGGCATTAATTACGGTATCTAGGTATATTTATAGGTTTGGTATATATTAAATTTTCAACATTATCATTATTTTATTATTAAAAAAATTACTAATTGCAATTTTTAATAATGTGTTACAGTCAAAAATTAGTAATTATACATAAATCCAGACGAATATATTTTCTGTACATTCGATTTTTGGCATTCCTTTATGAGGTTGCATTTTCAATGTCTCTGCATTCCTGGTTTGGTTACCCTGTAATATTTAAAGCTTTTCCGAGTAATAAGTTCGTGAATACTCCAATTAATTTTTTCATGTAATCAAACATGCACAAAAATTGCAGTCTCCTCCTGTCAAAGCTATTTCTGTTGAGAGTAGAGAGTAAGCACCCACAATAGCATCGTTTAGTATTGTGTTCAAAAGACAAAAGGATTCTCATTATATATATATATTATAGAATAATAGTAATGATATTATATAAGTATATATATATAATATATATATATAATATATAGTTAATATATAGATATATAATATATAGTATAGTATATGTAGTAACCACGCCGGCCTTCAAATTAGACACCTGTATCTCCTAAAAAAACTAGCGATGCTACAAAAAAGAATACATGTTGGAATTCAGCGGAATATATTTAATGCCGTGAAAAAATTCGTTAAGATATTATTAATTACACTTAAATAATTATTAATTATTAAGTTAAAATAAACATCTTCACGCCTGGCATTTCGTTGCGAACAACAAAAATAGCCAAACCCAAAATAACCTCAACATTCACAAATTACAAAAAAAAAAATTTGAAAACCTTTTTACTTCTCAAATTATATCCTACGTGTCGCATCTATGTTACATATCTCTTGTATGAAATCAACAAATCTGTTGCATGTGTTGTGCTGTTTTTTCTCGTATTACGAACACAATATATATAGAAACAGTCCGTTTTTATTCCTGTTTTCCGGTAGTTTTCCCTTTTTTATCTATCTATCCTATCTATCTATCTTCTATTTCTATCTATCTACGCTATCTAAAAAACTATCTGATCCTCTTTCTATACCTCTTATGACCCATCGACTATTCACCATATTATATTTATATTTATATTTTCGCTTACCAAAAACTGATTCGTCAATTTCAGCTACCTTATCTTCACTTCCTAATTTTTCTTTGCTATTCAGTACAGCTATCTCGCATATGTCTCTGCAAAAGTTAAACCAGTCTGATATTGTTGCACTACCTAAACCGAGGATTCTTTTACTTTGGCTTGATGTTAGATCATTCACATGTATTTGAAGCACTACTTTATTGGGTAGACGGGAATCAGATATAAAAGAATTCTTTGAAACAGCCAAATATTTCCTCCGTCAATTTTTTTTAGCACATCTAAAAAAGAAATTTCCCTTTAATTTGTATATTGAACACTGACGTTTGTAGCTTGCACATTTCTTTTCGCTCATTAAAAACTGAAATTTTGAACAAAACCTAAGAGCTCGTGCTCATTACTAGTTAAAGCAAATAAATCCTTCAGCAACATATTTACGCAAGAACTTGAACATTCAAACTGCTTGAAAATT
>JABUQX010005148.1:0-10000 GCA_015478945.1 Trachelipus rathkii
AAATTGCTATATATCACAAACGATGAAACATGAATAAATATACGTATAGTGCACCACAAGCAACTGAGAGGGCGTAACCGTCTGGTGACAAAAGCATCGAAGAAAAGAGGTTAGGAAGGTCACCCTTGCTCAGCGCAGATAATGAGCAAAACAAAGTCGAAGAAGAAAAGAAGGGAAAGAACCACCAGCGCGATAGTATATGACATAAATGATCGTCAATATATAAAAAAGTGATAAAAACCGCGACCCGAAAAAATCGATAGGGATATAAGACAACTAGATGCGAGAAAACTCGTGCAAGCGTGTAAGACAGAGAGTCAAGTAGAGGCAATAACCGAGCACATGAGGATAGCTTCACGTAGTCGACACAAAACCAGAGATGCAATCCAACAACTGTTAAAAACAAAACAAAAAAGATGCGAACGCAAACTCTAGCCACTATCACACACATTCGTACACTATGTACCCCAATATCATGAAAGTTGCATTTCTTCAATGCAATTAATCAACTGCCAGATAATTAAAAGAATACATCAAGTAAGGAGAAGATATCAAATATGATACAAATTAAGTTAATACCCCGTACTAAGGAGATAGGTCGATAAAAAAAGAATGTGGGCCGAGCGCACTATATCAAGCAATCATACAATACAAAATCCTCGCACAAGCTTCCGCAGCCGAGCAGCACACAAAAAATTACTTGATCTCAGCTCGGAAAAAATTGTCATACAAACATCATACGTCCATAAAAGATTAGCCTTATGATCATTTTCCTATAACCACAAACGAAAAGCAAAGCTAGAAGGTACTCATGTACGTAATTCAGTAGCTCGCTTATATAATTGTCACCTCGGAAAAAAACAATTATACACTATAAAAAATTAGTTTTTCCATGAATAAGTGGACCATTTAAATAATTCTAAACACTAACAAACTAAAACAGCATAAACTAGCCAAACCCATCACAAAATATACCACTCTTCCTCTTCCTGTAACAAGTCTTACTCGTACACTACTTATAACCTACCTACAACTCTAAGAGAGAGTTCTTTTTTTTTATTTATTAATGGTAATTTTATAATATTTAAATTAAATTGTGATTTTATTATTTTTATTTTTCCAAATATAATTAATTATATTATAAAGTATATGTGAAGCCGAAGCCCGCACGAATCTATGACTTCAAAGTTTACAAATTATAAGAATTCTTAATCCATTGCATAATAACTCGCTGCCAAATACTTTACAATAGGACATCATACTTGAAAGCTTATTAAGTCAAATACGGCGATGATGAAACAAATTTTAATGGCAGATTAAGAGAATATTACACTAAGCCTGGGATGTCTTAAACAACTTTAGAAAAAAAAATTTAAATTTTATAAATAACCTATATTAAAAACAGAAAAACTCAAAAAAAGCTAACTCTAAAAAAAAGAAATATGATTAGGTCAGAGTCAAACGAATCGTTATCACTGTTACCAGAACTCGACACCAAATTTTCAAATACCAAACAAAAATAAATAAAAGTTCCGCATTTGCATAAATCCTGAGTCAAAATATAACTACATAGTTAATAGGGACTGCTCTATAACTGAGAACTAATTAAGATACTACAAGAAAATAAAGCATTTCCCATCTAAAAAATTCATTGTTAGCACTTCGGGCGGTTTAAATATACTTTACAAATAAAAAGAAAAGTTCCATAAAAGAAGTTATGGCAGTAGGGCCAGTTAAACTAAAAACAAAGTAATTTAAACATGTTAGGAAAGGCAGATGTTCTCATACGTCAAATAAACTTAGAAAAACCAAGACACAATTTCTACCCCAACAAACCAAATTCTTTTTTTTTTGTTTTATTTATTTATACTAACAAAGGGGGATTAAATCAAAAGCTAGGTGATATTTCTTTTTTGTAAAAAAAAAATCAATTAAAGTGATTTTCCCATCAAGTCACACCTCAAAAATTTATGCAAGCAATCGTGCACCATCAAATTTAAAATCTCTAACATCAAAGCAGAAAAACTTTAAATCCTAAATAATAGATATTGAAAACCTCTAAAAATTGAAAATAAATAATACAGTACCAAGGAAAAAAAAATGTCTGACGGTTACGAGATTTCAAAATCTTAGTGCGTAAAAACAAATTACTAAACAAAGTAAGCAAATGAAATTTCCAAAAAGAAATACAATTTCAGAAATGAAAACTGTAGAAAACAACTAGAGTAAAATGAATGGCAAAGCACATTGCCCTATAATCTTAAAACTTATGTCTATAAAGTCATGAAAAACTTGCATGTCAAGCCATATATTAATTTAGATTTTAAACTTCACAACATGCTTCAAGTATATAAATAGCTTGATGTACATTAAAGATCACAAATTTTAATATGAAGAACATTAGTCTTTAAACCAAGTTATAAAAGTGAACAAAAACAAAGTTTTAATTCGCATTTTCCTCAAGCATAATAATTAGATTTCAAAGGAGTGATGGGGAAGTTATATTAGGTGTCCAATAAAATTTTTGTTTATGTCCAGTATGAATAAAAAAACAAGATAAACTATCAACAGAATTTTTTCCGATACTAATATTAGGAAGAGAATAAAATTTGGTATAAAATTAAAAGTTTCGATAGAGGAAAAAAAAAAATCTCAAAGAGGTACGGTGAAAAACAGGTTAGGATATCACCTTCAAATAACTTCTGGGAAATGTTATTTCACAAAGTGGTAAAAAACTACAAGAAATCGAAAAGAAGAGAGAAAATGTGGCATAAGGGGTGCGACAAAGATATTCACCTCAAAATAAGCTTGGCGTAAAGCCTCATTCAAAGTGAAAGCATCTAAAATAAATACAAACAATTTCACGGGGTTTGATGGGAAAGCAGTAAAGTTTAAGTAATATTATCGGCTAAACAATTTTAATTGTGCTCCATGATCTTACTATTCTAGATAGGCTTTCAAAAAAAATAGAACAACTACAAAAACTTCTTAACTCTCATCAACATTTGACCAAACCGGGCTACTTGCCTTCCATCACTTTGCCATTTTTAATTTCTTTACTAACGCATAAGTTATCAATATATATATAGCCGTACTTGATGGGAGGTAAGTTTTATAGGTCAACGAAAGGACAAGATAGGAAACTACGTTTCACAAATTCAGAGCATTATTTAAAAGGGACGTAGGTTGATAGACAATTACAAATGACTTCTAAAAGAAGAGGAATAAATTAGGGCAAAAAAAAAAAAGAAATAAGACCGGGTAAAAAAAAATAGGGCCTTTTTTGGATCAGCGTAATAAATAAATAAATAATAAAAGAAAAGGGAATACGATATACGCTTGAGAAAAAAATAACAAAATTATAAAAATGTGAATCAAAAAATACAAAATTATATCTGATAAGATAAAGAGAGAAAAAAAAAACTAACCATAATCATAAAATTTAACCCCCATGTTGGGTAGAGTAAAATTAATTATGACATTAAGTTTGTCACCGCTTAAAAGTAGGGCGGTCAGGCCTCAAACTGTTGTAAAATTCACCAAGCTAAGTGCTTCAAAAACTGCAAAAAAACCTTAAAATTATGATAAATAAAATAAAAAAAAATGAAAGATTGAAAACTACCAAAACATTCACTGTTGGAGCACCAAGCTAAGAACCACGAGTGGACTGCGAAAGTAATGATTATCTCGTGACACCGGGGAAGGGGGAGAGAACTGGGGGAGTTATAACCGGCGAGGCGGGCGGAGAAGGAGGATAAATTCTGTGAAGATGCAATGGCAGCTCACTGAGAAAAACAAGATGTAATCGATTTGTAGGAATTCCGGATAAAAAATTTAGTGTTCTGAAAAATGAAACAGATATTCAAGGGAGCAAGAAATATTAAAGTCATGAACAAGAACAAAAATCAGACAAGGACATCATAAATAAAAATTTGTTTATTGGCAACTCTGAAAGGATCTCATCAAAAATAGATGGGGAGAAGGGTTTGAGGGAGGCCGCTATAGACGAATGAGAAAATAAGAAAATAGAGAGAGGGAGGGGAAGGTTGTAAAAAGTATTTATTATTTATTTTTTTATATCTGTAAAAAAAAGAAAATAGTATAAAATAGATCATGCTCTTTAAAACTAACCAAAATCTTTTTGGTAATAGAATAAATATTATATATTATATATATAATAATAAGTATAAAATATAACAGGTCGAAATGAAACGATCCAGATGTAAGGATGCCCCAGCGATCAGTGAGCGTAGCACTATCCAGTAGCAGGAACTATCTCAATATGAACCGATATACATATAATAGATTATATATAATTATAAAATTATATATTACATAATATATAATATATAGATATAATATATATATATAATAATATATACAGTATATATATACCAGTAAAATAAAACATAATAATAATAATATAACTATATATAAATATTAAAATAATATATATAATATATATCATATAAAATATATTATATATATATACATAATGATATAACTTAATATAAAATATAAGAATTAGGGGTAGTCCCTTACATAAGAATGAAATTTCAAGGAGTGTTTTTCAATGCCTCACCCCTAAAATTGTTCCAATATTAAAAAAATATCATTCTAAATAAATTTTAACAAAACTTAGCAATATTTACAGATTGCGCAAAGCTGTGATAGTTTCCAATTTTTGCACGGATTTTGGCAAAAAGTATCATTCCATTTCAAAAACATATTTTTATTAAAAATAAAAATAACGGAATAATACTACAAATCATAACACAAATTCGAAACTTTATATTTGTAGATAGTATAGAAAACATCTTAAACTTTTTTTTAGCAGAGTAGATTTTTTAGCGTATGGATATTGTTTACGTTTTCTCTCAATGACTTGAAGAGCAAATTGGAGCTGATACTCGTTTTTGAAACTTCCAGACGTTGTACATTCTTGAATTAAAGCAACGCCTCGTTCTGCATGATCCTTTGTTGTTGATAAAGAGTTCACTATTGCTTGTGCAGCTATGAAATCATCTCTATTTATCCATGTATCAGGGTCTTCAGTTAAATATTCATCTGGTAATCAAAATATAGTAAATATATTTCTTCTCCTCTTCGTTACAAAATCTACGAGATCTAATTGCATAAATTTTTCAAATCAACGTTAAGTCTTTTGGGTGCATTTTCCTTACCTTCCCTTTTTAATGATGATTCAATCACAGCTTTCTTTTCTGTTGATTCAATTTCGGAATCAAAAAGGGAGAGAAGAATCTAATCTTCGGACAAATATCATAGATGTCTCTTCAGTGTAATTGCAGTTTAAACGCTGATGTATGCATAAAGTATTCGAAGAAGCTGCAAGTCATTCCTGGCTACTTTGGAAGCTTGAGGAGCCATGAATAATGCTTTAATATACACCTTCGTAATAAAAATATTGAGCTCTCTTTATCCCTGAAGCTCCGTTGCAGTAAGATGAAACTAAGATCTAAACATAAAGACTTTTAGGCTGTAAATCGCTTTTGACATCCAACGAGCTTGATGCAAAGTTCCGGGAGTTCGAAATTTAATCCCACCCTGTTGTTTTCTTCCTAGAAATATTTTAGTCAATTTTAGTAACTCACAATAGTAGTTCCTTGGCTGCAGATTCATAAATTGCTTGTCACAGAAATCGATGATTTCAGTTTTAACACCCAAAGGTTTTGAAGACGCAATTTCATCTGAAACAGCATCTTCATACTTTACTTGATCTATTGTATGCCATTGTATCTTAAAGCGTTTAAATAGATGGATTTCAGGTGAAGTTACTGGACCAATGCATTCTCTGAAAGCGGCACCTAAGACTATCTCCAAAATAAGATGACATGCAAAGTATAGCAGGCGACGATCTAATAAACTTTCCAAAATAACACATGCTCCTGAGTTTTGTCCTGTATTGGCACTTGTAGCATCAAAACATAAGGGCTTCACCAATGATTTGTGATTCCAATTACATAAACCATTATATACAGCTTGAGTCATGACTTCTCCACTTCCACCTTTCACTTACTATCTTCGGAATTTCCAGTAATTTGCTGTTACCCATTGTCGACACCAGAATGGCAAGTCTGTTCATCCTTTCACTACCTGTAATATCACACATAAGTTTGCTATCCCAATGAATGTTCAGCATTGTGTCTGGTTCAAAAGATTCTTTTATTCTTGACGACATTTCTTTATGATATCGCTGACGTTCACGTTGAATAGTTGTTCTGTTCAATGCAATTTCATTTGGATCATGTCCCAGGGCTTTTGTGGTAGCGATTAATATCATCATGGCAGCCCTATCACTAGGGTTATTCCGGTCAAGCATTGCTATTAATTCTGGTGATATAACTTTCTCGAGCCCTCGCTTATACGTTTTGGGGGCGGGTTTATCAATTGTATGCTGGCCTTGCATGTTTGCACTTTCCTATCTGAATTACTGCTGGTGCTGCTTGTTAACATTGTTGTTTCGGAGATGATTTTCTTTTCATACTCTGATTATTGAAGTCTTATCAAATGCTTATTAACTCTGCCTTATTTCTCTTTTTCCTTTACATTGTTCTATTGTCAAGACTACCAATAAGGGTTGGACGTCCTTTTCTCCTTTGATATTCAAGAAACAAGTTATCTTCATCTTCTTTGATCATTGCATTTGCATGCGCAATGTCAGAGTTCTCCCCATTTTCCAAAAATATTTGCTCTTTATTTTGTTGTGTTGCTGTATTGTTGTTTTATTGTGTTGTGTTCAGGGCTGCGGAGTCTTAAAATAAATTTTTCGACTCCGACTACTTAAATTCAAATTTGGATTTTCGACTCCGACTCCACTTAAACAAAAATTTAAATTTTCGACTCCGACTCCGACTCCAGCAGTCAAATTCAAAATTTCGACTCTGACTCAGCTTAGTGCTTACAGAGTTACAGTAAAACATTTTTTGGTTTCAACTATTTTTTTTCGCTTGCTTTTGAGAATAAAAAAATATACCACTTTTCCAATGAATCTAATCTCCAAATGCTATACGGTAAAGTACCGTAAAGACATAAAGATGCAGGCGCAACACATGACAAACAAATATATTTCAGTTTCGGAAACAAATGTATAACGTAATTATAATGGAAATTATTTTTATTTTTATTATAAAACAGCTTTGCGTTTTTTTTTTTTTTGACTCAATTTTAAGCGAATAGTGATAGTTATAATAAAATTAATAATAATAATAATAATAATAATAATAATAATAATAATAATAATAATAATAATAATAATAATAATAATAATAATAATAATAATAATAATAATAATAATAATAATAATAATAATAATAATAATAATAATATTTCTATAAATTTTCACTCCCGCTCAGATTCCGACTCACTACACAGGAATTTTCCGAATCTGATCACCCGAGACCCATTGTACCAGGAACTTACGAACTCCGACCCACTTGCCAAAAAATTTTTCGACTCCGACTCCTGGAAAATTGCACGACTCCACGACTACGACTCCACGACTCCGCAGCCCTGGTTGTGTTACAGTTCTTCGACTTTTACTTTTCTTTATATTTCTTTATATTCCACAAAAAATTTCTCATGTTTCTTAATAGAACTTTTCCGATATTTAATAGGGATCTTGAGTAACCAAAAGAATTTCTGTAACGCTCGATGGTTATTAATGGCTGCAACGGTGGATTTTCCTCTAAGGTATATGCTGAAGTAGATAAGTGCCGCGATGAGTTAACTTGCCGGGGAAGTTTTATTTCCTTCATCCTTTTCTTCTAAATTAAGTAGTTCTTATATCGTGTTTTTGATGCTGTGCCGGAGTTGCATACCACTTGCCATTGATGCGTCTGAAAAAACTGCGCTCTCCGTCTGTCTGTCGTCCGAACCGCGCACTTTATAACGTTAATAAAAAATATATTTATAAAATGTCAATTATCATTGATAAATTGTCACCAACATGTAGGACTTAAATCGTTATAACGCCTGTGTCCTCTGTGCCAAATTTGAGCAAAATAGACTGAAAAGATTGTGAGGAAAATATATATATATATATATATATATATATAATATATATATATATATATATATAATATAAATATATATTATATATAGTATATATATATATATATATATATATATATATAAATATATATATATATATATATATTATATATATATATATATATATATTATATATATATAATATATATATATTATTATATATTATACCGTAGATATTTTTATAATATATATATAGATATAGTATATATTATATATATATATATATATATATTAATATTATATATATATATATATATATATATATATATATTATATATATATATATTATATATATATATATATATATATATATATATAATATATATATATATATAATATATATATATATATATACATACATATGTATAAAATATAAATAGAAAGAAATAATATATTATTAATATATATTAATACATTTATATATTTAATATATATATATATATATATAATATATATATATATATATATATATATAATATATATATATATATATATATATAATATATATATATATATATTATATATATATATATATATATTATATATATATAGTAGTATGAGTGAGATAGGAGAGAGAGGGAGAGAAAGTAAGAAAGAGAAAAACGAGGTGAATGAAATGATAAGAAAAGTGTTTTCGTCAAACTAATAAAACGGCAAAATCGTTCTAAAATGAAGTGCTTTATTACAAAAGAATTGTGAACAACAACGTGCAACACCGCCACCACCACCACCACCACCACCGACCAACAACAACAACAAAACTGCACATCCAAAAGGACGTCCTCATTAAATCATTAAATATAAACGTGATTAAAGTGGTTTATTCAGGAAAGGAAAAATTCCCCTGACACAAGCATGTTTGAAGCTTAACATATCTCCAGTACAAGAGTACATGGTGTATTTTTATGCTATAATGTAATGCGCACACTGAAGTCATATTTTCATCTTGATAAACGATGATCGTTTTGGAGTCTCCTGGTATGATTAGGAAAATATGAAATTGGTTTATATACGCCACATATGTGTGTGTGTTAGGTGTGTGTGTAAGCGTGTTTGTGCGACCTCTAATCATCAAATGCTTATTCATCGAAAGAAAATGCATATTGGAATTTCTATTTATCGATATATTCAAGTAAAAATTTTCTTGTGTATTTTGAACAAATTTTTATCCTATTTTACAAAGATTTCAGCATAATACGAGCAGCCGAAAGCTTTGTAAAATTTCAAAATTGCGAATGTCTTTTTATGCTTTTTTTTTTCCTATTTTTGTTTCACTCTGGAAAGATGAATTCAAATAGTGAACGTTGGAGAGTATTCGAATTTTGCGTTCTTCTTCCTCTTTTGCGCTCTTTTACGGACTTACGAAGGCTTTAACGTTTCTCTATTTTTGAAAATTATTTTAGGGATTATTTCTTTTACACTGTTGCATTTTTAGAGTGTTTTATTTTAGTAAGGGTTTTTTCTTCTTACATTCGGAAAATTTATATTTGATCAACACATGAAAGAATAATATAAACTGGAAGAATAAAAATTGTAATCGAGGACATGAAATAATGCTTATATTATAGTCAGTTAAAGAATGAATTTGAATATTTACTTTTTTGAAATATCATTCATCTTAAATATTTAAGTAAAATTTGATGCAAAACTAAATTCTTGTTTACATTTTAAACCAGGGGTGCAAACTTTTTTTTATGTAGGGCCACATTGTAAATAATTTTGGTCTTCGTGGGCCAATGGGCATGTGAATATATATATATATATATATATATATATATGTATATATATATTAAATACATACTTACAGTAGTTATATATATATATATATATTATATATCATATATATATATTATATATATATATATATATATATATATATATATATAATATATATATATATATATATTATAATATATATATATAATATATA
>JABUQX010005149.1:2500-5000 GCA_015478945.1 Trachelipus rathkii
AACAACATACAGAGTCGTTCGTTCGCTGAGACGTTAAATTTTGGAACATGAGAGTCAATTTTCCGAATTTTTTCGTATTCACAAATTTGAATTTCAGTATTGAAAACAAAGCGGTTTGTTCTTGATATGCAACCGCAAGTTGTAGGTATAAAGCGGTCCACGCGGTCATATTTTACACACCATTTTCTCCTCAAAATGGATTAAGGGCATGTTGTTTGTAAGTTGTTTCCTGCAACAATCATGGTTGGTTTGACAATTTTGGGCTAACTAAAATTTGAATGAACCGGTTTTTTTTTCAATTAAATAATAAATAATTGGCAGTGTTTATTAATAATAAGATGCCAATTTAATTTCTTTAATATTTAAAAAAATTCAATAAAAAAATAAAAAGAAAAAAAAATAATAACAGTTTGCAACACTAACCTGCGAGTTTGTATAAAATGGTGGGTGTGCAAAACCTGCAACGCAGGCCCAACGAGCCGCCCCTGATATACTATATATATTATATATATATAATTTAATATATATATATATATATATATATATATTATAATATAATATATATATTATATATATATATATAATAATAATATTATTTTATATATTATATTTATAATATATATATATATATATATATATATATAAATGAGACAATAATAATTTCAACGTCCGTCAAAAATATTACACTTGGAGTAAATTTAAGACCGTAAACATTCTTCAATTAATTAAATAATTTAAAATTATCATTTTTGCATTCATTAATTTAAAAAAAGAAAAGAAAATTGGTAGAGAAAATGAAAAAGTAAAAACAGAAAAAAATTAAATTTTCATCTTTTTCCCAAAGAGTAAAAAACAAATTAACATTTGAAATGAAACTTTGTCGCGTCGCGTTGGAAATGAGCATATTTTCCTTTCAAAAAATAAACTAATTCTTTTCCTTTAATGCAATTTTAAGAAAACGAAGAATGAGTCACTCCTTCAAAAACATAATAATCTACTTCAATCATATATATATATATATATATATATATATATATATATATATATATATATATGATATATTAATATATATATATATATATATATAATATATATATATATATATATATATATATATATATATATATATATATTATATATATGATATAATATTATTAATATATATATATATATATTATATATAATATAATATATAATATAATATATATAATATATATTATATATTATATATATATATATATATAAATATATATATATATAATATATATATATATATAATATATATAATTATATATATATAATATATTATATGTTGGTATGATAACCCTGTTGTTGCCTTTGAAGGTTACAAATGACAATAGCTACATTAAGACTTTAATAAATGAAAAAGCTTTAAAGTTTTGAAATACAAATTTTTCGAAAACCTTGTCTTTTTTCAAGATATTTATTAAGAAATGCCAAAGAAATTTTTTTATTATTTAGATTATATTCTTTTAATTGGTAGGTTGGTTTCTTATTTAAGCTTTTGTAGTAGGTACATTTGCATGAATTATTTGTATTGTGTCCTATCTCTGTAATCTCCAGAGCATGCGGTTATAAAATTGGGAAAATTTGAATATGCAGAAGGCCTCTGTAATTTTTCTTTTATTGGTGTCAAGTATGTTTCTAATGTGTGTCATGTTATTAATTTGTATTTGATGATTTTGAGTGAATCTGTGGTGAGTGAGGGCTGAATTTTCTTGGTGTGTTTCTAGGTCGTGTTTATGTTGTTGTTTTCTGCGGATAAAGTCTATTGTTTCTCCATAATAATTATTGTTACAATTGTTGTTACAATTGTAGCAAGGTATTTTGTATAGGCATGGGGGATTTTTTGACTGTGTTTTGGGGGGTTTTAGTACTTTTTTGATTAGAATATTGTTTGAAGGGATCAATTGTATGTGTTGTGGTATGAACTTTTTTATGATGCTTGTGTTAATGTTAGGTATAGGTATATATGTTTTTGTGTTACGTTGGGTTGTATTTGTTGTGTAGTATTTTTTCTTTGCATTTTTATAGGCATTGTGTATTATATTGGGGGGATATTTTAGTTTTTGGAAGGTGTTTTTGATCAGATCTGTTTCTTTTTTTAAGTGGGTGGGAGAGCAAATTTTGAAGGCACGTAAATATAAAGCGGAAAGTGTGGCTTGTTTTGTGGTTTTTGTACCATACACACAGATATACAATTCACAATGGAAACCTCCTCCCACAACACTATTCCCTTTTTAGACACACTCATACTAACCGACCACAACACCAAACCCTCATTCACCGTATATAGAAAACCCACTTCCAACCCTACATACATTCATTGGTACTCCGCACATACAAAAAACACAAAACAAGCCACACTTTCCGCTTTATATTTACGTGCCTTCAAAATTTGCTCTCCCACCCACTTAAAAAAAGAAACAGATCTGATCAAAAACACCTTCCAAAAACTAAAATATCCCCCAATATAATA
>JABUQX010005149.1:10000-17210 GCA_015478945.1 Trachelipus rathkii
AACAAGTGTCGACGGAAAGAGCTATGGTAAAGTGAAGCTGGTAAGCCTGGGATTAACGGTATGACTTGTTCCCGTCTCTACCAATCTGCTTGAAGGGAATCGTTATCTTAAAATTGGTATTACAGACTACGAAAATAGTCACGTTAACATAGGCTAATATGCCTGGGATTAACGGTGTGACTGATGGACGTGTCATCACAATGCTGGATTTTTCTTCTTAGATCTGGGCTTCTGCTGTTGTCCACTTCCTTCTCCAGGGAGATCAACTTTGTAGTAGAAGTATTTCGTCTGCACCTTCTTCTTGAATCTTCCTTTTACTGGTATGAGCACCTTCTTGTAGGAGTAGACTTCCGAAAGCATCTTCTTGAAAAGATGCTCACGAAGGGGAAGGTTATTCTTCTTCGACTTTGCCTCCGGCTAAGGGCTGCTTGGCGTCGGGAGGAGGCATCTTCTTTACCTCAGTAGGGGTGTTCTTTCGTCTGCAGCGGGAAGTCGTCTGCTTGCGTTACCATAGAAGAGAGACTGCTGCTTGCGGCACCGTAGGAAAGAGATAGCTTCTTGCGGCACCGTATGAGAGAGACTTCTGCTTGCTAGGAACTGTTGTTGAAGAGAGGTGGTGTTCAACTTCTAAGGTCATCAATTATGATGTGGCAGGAGGAGTGCTGGGAGAGTTATTTCTTTTCTCCTCCACTTTACAAGTTGTAGTCACCAATTCTGTAATCCCGGGGAAGCCAATTATGTTGTGGCCTGGTGGTGGATGGTCTGCCTCTTAGTAGACAGAAGAGAGCTCGTCCTCTTTGAAGTCAGAAAAGGGCTTGTCCTCTTTGGCAGAAGGAGAGTACAGCTTCTTTGTTGGCTTGAGCAAAAGAGCTGGGAGCTCTTCTTCTTCTTCTTCTTAACCGACTAACATGGTTTGTTGTTGTAGAGGAGAGCTTGTAGTTATTTCTTCTTCTTCTTCTTCTTCTTCTTCTTCTTCTTCTTCTTCTTCTTCTTCTTCTTCTTCTTCTTCTTCTTCTTCTTCTTCTTCTTCTTCTTCTTCTTCTGTTACTTGGTCCTCCGCTTCACCGGTCGCTGTATTATTTTCCTTGAAGTCTCTCTCGTAGATTTAATAAAAATCCTGTATTGGTTTGAATAAAATATTTTATTGAAGAACGCATTAAACTATATTTAACAACTTCGCACACATGCAGTTAAACTTTAATTACAAATGTTCAACTTTGTCACATAACTTCCTTCATACAAGCAAGGTTTTGCCAAAGTCAATTTTCCGTTCGCAAATTACCAATTATGTCAACAAAAAACTATTTTTAATAATTAATATCTTGCAACATGCTACAAAACATTATATTATATAATATTTTACATTATTTCGTTAAAGAAATGTTAAAATACTTAAAGAAAAAGCTATGAAAGCGAACAGAATTTCTGTCTCCAAAAAACAAAAACGACAAAAAAAAATATTAAAATATAGATACGTAAAAGCTCAAAAAACTTATTTTTGGCACAACATCAATATTTTTAAAAGTATGTTTAAAACAAAGCATAATACATTTTAGCTAATAATTTTTTTATATAAAAGGAAAGTCTATCATGAAACATATTATATATAAACCAATACAATATTATTTTCAATATTGATTTATGAATAAAAACTTTATTTCAAGTCTTTTAAAAATGAGAAGTAAATTCTAGTTGCGAGATGACCTTGGTGGTTCTCAAACATCATTTTCTTTGACTCTTGGGGTTTATAAAAAATATATTTTATCGGTAATTCTTTACAAACACTCTTTTTCAGTAAACGCTTGTATTGTCATGGACACTTTGGCACTATGATAACATATATATATATATATATATATATATATATATATATATATATATATATATATATATATATATATATATATATATATATATATATTTATATATATATATATATATATATATATATATATATATATATATATATATATATATATATATATATATATATATATATATATATATATATATATATATATATATATATATATATATATATATGTCAAAACTATATATATATATATATATATATATATATATATATATATATATAATATATATATATATATATATATATATATATATATATATATATATATATATATATATATATATATATATATATATCAAAACTATTTTCACGAGTCAATACCACTTTAGTACCGTAGACTAGACATATAATCAAATATATGTCAAGAGGGTGAAAAAATGTATAAATTAACACTTTAGTCATTGAGGAGGGTGGGAGACCAAGGCGTAAGTTTCGACACTATTATTGTCCTTTCAGAGCAAATTAAATGGGGGTTAGATCAAAGAGGACACAAGTTAATGTCGAGCCTTTGGATATGATCACCATCCCCCTCTTAATATTCTCTCTCACGATTAAAGTGTTAATTTTTGACCCTATTCTTTAATATTTTGGGTTTTTCTTTATATATATATATATATATATATATATATATATATATATATATATATATATATATATATATATATATATATATATATATATGTGTGTATATATTTTTAACTATATTTATATATATATATATATATATATATATATATATTGCATATATATATATATATATATATATATATATACTTTATCTACGAAACACTGCTGCTAACAACATATATATATATATATATATATATATATATATATATATATATATATATATATATATATATATATATATATATATATATATATATATATATATATATATATATATATATATATATATATATATTATATATATATATATATATATATATATATATATATATATATATATATATATATATATATATATATATATATATATATATATATATATATATATATATATATATATATATATATATATATAAGTTGGTGAATTTTTCCTACCATTTTCTGATCAGAATGAGTTCAGGCAGTTGTTTCTGCTCCCTACTCGTATCCTTGATCGTCTTGGAGATGAACCCAACATTCTAGACCTTCACCTAACCTCAAATCCTTCTCCTTATTATGTTAAATTCTTTCCTCCTCTGGGTTCCTCAACTCACCTTCTTATTTCTGTTTCCTGTTCTATCTCTTCAAGTCTTCCGCAGGGAAGAACCCTGCCTACGGCGAGGAAAGGTTTCAGGCATTTCGTTGCTGCTAACTGGTCTGTATTAAGGTCGTACTTCTTTGATTTCCCATGGAATGACTTCCGTTTCCGTGGGAGGTGGGAGAGGTCCCCCGGGGTGTGCTAAACGCATTACCAAGGTGATTCTCTCTGTCATGGAGGAGCACATTTCATTACCATATTCTTTCCCTTCAACTAAACCTGACAAACTTTGTTTTAACTCTGATTGTTCTCATGCTATTCGTCACAGCCACGTCGACTTTAAACTCCAGAAAATCACACAACTTATACTTCATCCCGGAATGATCCAAAATATCTTCTTCGTGACACTAAAAAAAAAATTTTCTTTGTAAAAAATGCAACTATCTTACTGATTCTTCTTCTTCACGTCTTCTGGCACTTTGTAAAAAATGTTACCTAACTTTACTTCCTTTTTTCCATCTTTTAGTATCTGCCGACGGAACAACTGCATTTTACCTTTCGCTAAAGCTGAAATTTTCGCTCAAAATTTTGCTTCTAATTCTACTTTAGACAATTCTAGAGCAATTCCTCATTCTCCTTCTCCCTCAAACTCATTTATGACTGATATTGTAATTTATTTTAAAGATGTTTTTTTTCTGATCTCTGAGCTTAACACAAAGAATTCTTACGTACTTTTGGTATTCCTTCTGTGGTTTTCAAAAGTTCTTCTTCGAGCTTACACCCTGCCTTGGGAAACTATTTCGTTTCAGTCATTCCACTTCGACCTTAATTTTTTATTGAAACTTGCGTTCTTTTATCCTGTGCCCAAAACAGGGACTCCTCTCAACCACTAACTATCATCCTTCAGTTTGTCATTTTCCTCTTTCAGATATATCCTTAACAGTTAGATTTATTTTATTTTGAACAATGATAATCTACCTATGATCAAATTAAATATTTTTCATTAAGTTACCACACTACTGGTGACCTTTCTATTCTAGTTGTTTGTCCCAGGTCCTTCGCATTATGGTGAACATCTGTAGTCTAGACATAACAGTAGAGTCTTGCTTTCAAAGAAGTTTGGTTACTAACCCATAAAAACTCTGAATCAAGTACGTCCGCGACTGCTTGTGTTATCGATTACTTCGGCAACTAACTCTTGATTTTCTCCAAAATATAATTGGTGCATGGAGAACATGGTTGTTTTCCAATCCACAAACACAGTTTCTTCATCTTTCAACATGTCATAGTTTTAGACCCAACTAAAACATTTTTATTAAAAACACACAACTTAAAATTTCGTCTGTCCTTAATAGTCTTGGTGTTTCTTTTTCTAGTGATCTCTCTTCTATAGGTCCTACAGCAGGTGCTTTGAAGAGCACTATTCGCATACCACCATCGTTGCTGTCCTTACTTGCCATTCTCGCCCTCTATTCTTCCTGCTGTATTTAAACCCCATCTCTTTTCTATTCTATCTTCTCTCACCTGAAAATATTGCGTTAGGCTTGAGACTGGGTTGGTTTTCCTTTGATCTCTTACTTTATAATTCTGTCCCCTCCATGAAAAGGGCTCTGCCCGCGGGTGGTGGTTATCCGTAAAAAAAATAAGGATACATTCTCTCTCTCTCTCTCTCTCTCTCTCTCTCTCTCTCTCTCTCTCTCTCTCTCTCTCTCTCTCTCTCTCTCTCTCTCTCTCTCTCTCTCTCTCTCTCTCTAAACAAGCTTCTAAGATGTAGGGTGTTCAGAATTTCTTCACGCCACACTAGTTGCTCGCTCTTTATGGAGTATGTCTCACACATCTGGGTTGTTCCACGCAAAATACAGCTCTCCTTGAAAAGATGGGATCTAGAAATTTTCATCTTATCAATTCACCTGTTCACACAAACTCCCTCCAGACTCTTTTTACCTATCAAAATATTTCATCATTCTCTTTATGTATAAATAGAATGATACATTCACCTTTACAAAGGACACTACTCTTCTGAACTCATTGAGTAGGGCTCATGAGACGCGCCATTTTACACAATCTCATCCTTTCACTGTCCATTTCTCTGGTCTAAGACAAATGCTATGCTCATTCTTGCAAGAACCCCTAAACCCCTAATGGTAAAGTCTGGAACACACCCCTTTTATATATTTTCTCAACTATCAATGACTTGTACACTTTCAAACGTCTTGTATCTGTACTGATGATTTCAACTCTCCAACTATTCATTTCATAGTTTGCTCCCTCTTTTGCATCTATAGTTGTTCTCGATTTCATTTTCCAGATTTTATTCTTCCCAATCTGGATGGTTCCAGATGAATCGTCTAAACCTTGCAATTACTCTTTAATTAACTCTTTCATATCTGCATCACAAAAACATCTCCCAAATTTTCGATCTCCTTCGACGGATCTACCATATCACCTCCACCTGTGATCAACATAACCATTCTTGGTCTGAAGACTATAAACTGTCTTTTAAACTTCATATCACAACGGTTGCAAGGGTGACTTCAAAGTAGCTGGGTTTTCTATTCAGATTGCGGGAATATTTTCTTTCAGTCAGTTACTTCAGTTAAATAAAGAACTCCATCCGCTCGGGTATGGAATACTGCTCTTATATTTGGTGGGCTCCAGCTTTGAAAATGGGTTGAGTCTAAGGCTATAAGATTAATAAAGTGTCACCAACACTCAAACTTCCTTGACCTTTTATCTCTGTGATGTGTATTTCGCCCACTATCTCGTTTATATAGGTACTTCAACTGCAGATGCGCGAGAGAGTTGACCCCTGTCATCTCACCACCACTGCATCGCCCGAGTAAACAAAGATGTCTTATTTTCATATGAATTTTGAATGAATATTCGAAACTCCAGGCTTGCTAGATGTGGTGCCTCTTTCTTATCAGCAAATTCTGCTCTGTAAAACTCCTCACCATCTTCTATTTTCCTTGCTTTATTTAAACTACTTCTCTTCAAAGCTCTCGCCTGCGATCACCTGAGAGATTTGGGTTAGCATTTGGTTTGGGTGTGTCTTCTTTCCCATATTTTTCTGCTTATTCTGCCCCTTTATTTAAAAAGACTATGCATGTGAGTGGTGGTAACCTAAATATATATATATATATATATATATATATATATATATATATATATATATATATATATATATATATATATATATATATATATATATATATATATATATATATATGCATATATATAAAGATAAGTAGGGTGAAATATAGAGATTTTATATATATATATATATATATATATATATATATATATATATATAGATATATATGTGATATATATATATAAATATATTTATATATATATATATATATATATATATATATATATATATTTATATATATATAAATATATATATATATATATATATATATATATATATATATATAATAACAACAACATATATATATATATATATATATATATATATATATATGTATATATAATGTAATAGAATATGGATGTATATTTCTGTATATATTGAAATATTTAACATAAATTAATATATATATAATATATATAATATATATAATATATAAATAATAATAATATATATAATAATAATAATATATATATAATATATATATGTATATATATATATATATATATATATATATAAATGTATATATATATATATATATATATATATATAATAATATATATAATAATAATAATATAAATAAATATATAATAATATATATATATATATATATATATATATATATATATATATATATATATAATAATAATAATAATATATATATAATAATAATAATAATAATATATATGTTTATATGTATATATATATGTATATATAATATAATATAATAATATATATATATATATATTTGTAATATAATATATATATATAACAAATATAATATATATATATATATATAATATATAGCAATATAATATATATATATCTATAATATATAATAATAATATATATAATATATATAATATAAATAGATTTATAATAATAATAATAATAATAATATAATAATAATATAATATAATAATATATATATAATATATATATATATATATGTATAATAATATATAACAATAATATATAT
>JABUQX010005150.1:0-2500 GCA_015478945.1 Trachelipus rathkii
AAAAGAGAGAAGATTTTACTAGATTAATTTCTTTGTATATGAATTATTTGGATCTTGTTCTTGAACAAATTTCAAAACATTTTTTGGAAACTTTAAAAAATTTCTTTTGAGTATATGTAAATTATTAAGTGAAGAGACTGACGTCTGCCCGATCTATACAAGCTCTGAAAATTTGACGTTGATCGGATGAGTATGAAGAAAAATATTCAATTTTTTTCACTTTTCCAAAAATTCAAACAATTTTATTTATGAAAATATATATATATATATATATATTATATATATATATATATATATAATTATATCTATATTATATATATATATATATATATAATAGTATATATATATATAATATATATATATATTATATATATTATATATATAGTCATATTATATATATATATATATTTATATATATATTATATATATATATATTATTTAAAAAAATTCAGATCCCGAATTCCAGGGGGGGGCAAGTGCCCCTCTTGCCCCTATGTGCGGAGCCATGCAACTAAAGCACGACATTTTTAACAACACAACATTCAACAACTGCAACAGAATGCACACAACATGACATTTCAATCAACACCAGCTACAGGCAAGAATTTATTTATGTTATGGTATACAAAATATGAATAGAATCAATAGATCAATAGATCATAGATCATGGAAGGGTAGAGGAAGAGGGGTGGTTGATTAACTGAATTTACTGATTTACTTGCTTTAGGGTATGTAAATAATGCAAATATTTTAAGTTATAAACATAAAAAGAATAATTTCTTTAGTAAAAACAAAAATGTTTAAAGAAAACAAAACAAAATAAATAAAAGTTTTTGTGTTATGTTATACAAAATATGACTTGAATCAATAGATCACGAATGGGTAGGAGGGGGGCTGGAGGGCACTTTGATTTACTGATTTACTGATTTACTGATTTACTGCATTACTGATTTTACTGATTTACTGCTTTAGGGTAATGTAAAGAAATGGCAAATTTTTAAGTTATAAACATAAAAAGAATAAATTTTTTAGTAAAAACAAAATGTTTAAAGAAAACAAAACAAAATAAATAAAAGTTTTTGTGTTATGTTATACAAAATATGACTTGAATCAATAGATCAATAGATCAATAGATCAATAGATCATGGAAGGGTAGGAGGAGGATAGAGTGGGTGGTTTGATTAACTGATTTACTGATTTACTGCTTTAGGATATGTAAAACATAACAATTTTAATAAAAATATGACTTGAATCAATAGATCAATAGATCAATAGATCAATAGATCACGAAATGGGAAGGAGGGATGGAGTGGATGGTTTGATTAACTGATTTACTGATTTACTGCTTTACTGATTTACTGATTTACTGATTTACTAATTACTGGCTTTAGGTAATGTAAAAACGTAAATTTTTTAAGTTTATACACATGAAAAGGCATAATAAGTTTTAGTAATAAACGAATCATGTTTTAAAACGCAAATAAAACAAGTATTAATAAAACAATTTGTGGTTCTTAGAAGATCAATAGATCAATAGATCAATAGATCAATAGATCAATAGATCATGGAAGGGTAGAGGATAGAGTGGGTGGGTTTGATTAACTGATTTACTGATTTACTGCTTTAGGGTATGTAAAAACGTAAATTTTTACGTTTTAAACATGAAAAGCATAAAAATTTTAGTAAAAACAAAATGTTTTAAACAAATAAAATAAAATTAAATAAAAGTTTTTAAAAAATATATTTTTAAATAAATAATATTAAAAATAAATAAATAAAATTTGCAAAATAAATTAAAATTTTAAAGTAAATTTTTTTTAAATAAATAAATAAAAAAAGTTTTAAAACAAAAATAAATTTTTTAAAAATTAAAAGTTTTAAAATTAAAAACAAAATAAAATTAAAAATAAATGAAAAGTTTTAAAATATTATTAAATAAATTAAAAATTAAAATTAAAAATAAAACAAAATTAAAAATAAATGAAAAGTTTTAGAATAAACAAAAATTAAACACAAAGTACAAATATAAAATGAAACTTATAAAATAAAAATAAAATATACATGTTTCAACTTAGGAAAAAATATATTTTAGTTGACGTTTATAAAAAGAAAATGAGATTTGAAAATAGAAATGTCAGTTTTCAACTTTTAGAAAACGGGTTATCTTTGTAAGATGCAATACAAATAACGGCTTGTATATTTGTGAACATAATCAATCATGTGAACAGTAAGGCTGTATTAAGAAAGATAGAGATAGACATTATAATTAATAAGCTCTTTGTGCAAAGATTCATATATATTGTCCGACATATGGTGATCGCCTTATATACATTGGGGAGAGAATGGTTAAAATGCAGGTCTGAGATGATATAAAGCAGGTGTTCATTTAGCAGTTAGGCCTATCATTTGTATAAATCTGAAAGATGCAGCTGCTCATTTATCGATTAGGCTTGTCGTTAGGCCTATCATTAGGGTTAGCATTTGTATAAATTTGATAGAT
>JABUQX010005150.1:12500-15000 GCA_015478945.1 Trachelipus rathkii
ATCGACTAACCACTGCCATTCCATAAAACTAAATACAATTTATTTCTTCTTCTCTCTCATTTCTCAGTCATGCTTGTTTCAATATAAAAATGTTGATTCCAATTCTTCCTATATCCACTTTCGGTAAACGCATGTAGACCTTGTTTTTTCCACAATTTCACAGTCTTTCAGAGGCAACTCGACGCGAGACTCTTTAGTACCAAAATATACCAAAATATTCTTCCCTACATACACTCAATAAACTGATTCCCCTTTAGATTCCTACGTTACCCTTATCCCTAATCCGCTTGATAGATAGGGACTGATTTACTGCTCTCTGCTTAACATTTGTCTCCTCGCCTTTGGAACGGCTATGTTAGATGCCCGATCGTGGGACGGGCAACTCCATGCAAACTGCTTTGTGTTTATATGGAGAAACTTTTCTAAACATTCAACTGCTGCTGACATGACGAACATGATAAGTACCGCGGAATGATAATTGCTGGGAAATTTTGCAAATGGTGGATCATACCAAGAAGGAATTGTGTTTTTGGGGATGAAGGTCATCATAGTCTCACGCGGATGCGTCTTGGATCATTTAGCAATGTAAATTTCGTGTCCTCGATGAGAAGGTCATCACAATAGCAGATGTGTACATTACTTTTCAGAGCTTTCCTCTCAACTCTTACGCATTGGCTATACTGCATGAAATTACCTCCTTACTGAGAAGTGAAATGATGACCAGATCGGAGTGCGCTCGCGAGAAGAGCAACGATGATTTAGATTCCTGTATGTTCAGAGGTCGATAGCTAAACGCCACACACATTTCAATATCATTTCTGTCAATTAAGCTGTGTTGAGTGGAGAGGATTACATGCCTAGTGTTGGAGGTGGAGCCGTACTATAAGATTTTCGAACTGTGATCACTCAAGGGTGTCGAGCATGTGACTTCTAGGAGCTAACTGCGCATATGGATTACCACGAGTGTTGGAATCAGATAGTTCACCAGGTATCTGTTTATTGTAAGGTAAGATATTTTTAGAGCTCGGTAGCTAAAATCGACGTGCGTTCATTGCTGAGTTCTTGACAACATGTGCGCGCATTTACCCAATCTGGATGAACATTGTATTATCGCTAGTTTCGCTATATAAGTCGCCGGGACCAATGGGTTCACTTTTCCTCGGCTGTGGTCCAAACCTGCTATACAAATTTAGCTTTTCTTATAAAATTGAAACAATGATGAGAAAACTGAGAGAAGAGAGAATAATTGTATTTAGGTTTATGGATGGAGGGTTAGTGATTATATATGGTTGATGGTAGGTCTTTTTGAATGGAATCAATAAGTTTTCGTATGAACGAATCGTGTATGCATGTGCTAGAGAATAAATGTAGTAGAAAGTGATTGGTTTAATATATTAATAGAGTGGCCAGGGATGTGTTAGTCTCCTTGATTATCATTTTATATGGATGGGTATGAGATTAAGGATGGGGTGGCAGGGTATGATGTTAGAAATGATGGAGAATGAAGAGAGTGGATGGTGCCTCCTATTATCATGCCGATGTTTGGTTTGTGTGGCGAATCTGAAGAGAGTTGAGAAGATCTGGTAGAGAGATTTGGCAGGGTGTATAAAGGAGGGGTTTGAGTAAAGCGCTAGATAAGAGTAGGTTTATCGGGTTGTTAGTGAGCGAAGGTCGTCGGTGTTGAAGTTATGTTAATGGTGAAGCAGTGGAACAGGTGTCTATAGTTTTAAGTATTTTAAGAATATATGTTGGGATGGAAAGGGAACGGGATGATTGCAGAGTGTTAGTAGGAAGGTTGTGAATGGGTAAAGGGTGCTGGTACAAGAAAGGTGTGACATCTAAATCCCTTGGTGGAATATAAAGGGACAAAGTCTTGAGTGCGCTAGGGTCTAACATGAGGGTATGTTTTTACTGTGGTCACTGTAACTACTCTAGCGTATGCCATATGTCTAGTATTATCATGGGTTATTATCTCGTTATATCATTAAGTAAATACCTAGCCAATCAGTATGGTCTTAATTGCACAACGGATCATGTGGTTTTTATAATGTGAGAACAATTCACAAGTCGTATCTTAATTGTACTATTAGACTGAGCTTGCATCACGCGTTTATCGGTTCATTTCACACTCATGTGTTAACAGTTCTTTACTTCCAACTTTAGCAACATCACATACTTCCTCTGCACTAAACTAACAACCCCCTTATTCATTTTGCTGTCCAGATTTGTCAGTTTTCAGACTTGTTCCTTCAACTGATTTTTTGTAAGTGTCTGTAAGCTTACTTATCCTTAATTCTTGTTCACTTACTTCACACTTAATTTCCCTCCCCTACCCACTTCCTTCCTTATCAGTTATTCACCTTCTACCTCCATTTCAAGCCCCCACGTAACGTTAATTTACTATAAAACACATAATGATTCCGCATACATCCATTCCTAACCCCTCAACTGATTTTAACAGTCCAAACATCACTTTAACATTCCTTCCACCAACACAAAA
>JABUQX010005150.1:22500-32500 GCA_015478945.1 Trachelipus rathkii
GTTTGCTCCCCTGTTTTCAAAATTTTCTGCACTTTTTCTACACCATTCATTGTTTGCATTTCTCTTCGCCACCTCTCCACCGCCCTCTTTGCTTCCCCTCTAACCCTTCTATATTCGCTCCAGCTTTCCCTTCTTCCTATTCCCCAACCATTTCACATAGACCTCTTTTTTCTTTTTCACCAGCTCTTTCACCTCCTCACTCCACCATTCACTTCCCTTCCTTCTACTTGCTCCCACCTTTTTTACTCCGCATACCCTTCTGGCCTCTTCACGAATTGTCTCTTTAAATCTCTTCCACTCCTCCTCCACATCCCTAATTTCCGTCCCTCTCACGTCCCTCCACCTAATCCTCCATACCCCTCCTAAACTCGTTCTTACACAATGTCTCATCTAACTTTTCCACCTTTACGACTTCTATTTTCCTCTTTTTTTCTCTTTCTCTAACCGTTACCTCTCCCCCTACCCTTAACCTAGCAACCACCAAATAGTGATCAGATAACCCACTACCTGCCCCTCTGAATACATTTACATCTAGTAATCTGCCTCTATCCTATCTATTTATACACACATAATCCAGTAACGCCCTCCCCCCGTTATCTCACTCTTCCATGTATACTTATGATTTTCACTTTTCTTGAACCAAGTATTCCCAACTATCAATCTTCTATCAACACATAACTCTAACAGACTTTCTCCATTAACATTCCTTTCCCCTACCCCAAATGGACCTATAATTCTACCCATCTCCTCTCTTCCCACTCCTGCATTCAAATCTCCTAATAAACAAATTTTATCATTAACCCCGAAACTTTCCCAACATTCATTCAACTCACTCCAAAATCTTTCTCTCTCCTCCTCCCTCGCTCCATTTACTGGTGCATACGCGCATATAAAAACCCACATTTCCCCCCCAAATTTCACTTTAACCCACATTATTCTTGAATTCACCTATTTGCACACTTTTACCTTATCCCACACCTCTTTCTTCATAACTATTCCTACCCCTTCCCTCGCCCTCACTCTCTCGTTCACCCCCGAAATCATACCCTTAAATTTTCCAAAGACCATCTCCTTCTATCCTTTCAGCTTTGTTTCTGTCAACCCTAGCACATCCAACCTTTTTTCTTCGAACATTAACCCCACTTCTTCCCTTTTCAGATCCTCATTTATCCCTCTCACATTCATACAACCCACTCTAATCTAATCTCTTTTGCCCATCCTATCTCTTTACTCTCCCTTACTCTCCTTAGTTCTGACCCTCTTATTCACCACTCTACTTCCTTCTATTCTCACACTTGAATAAGCTGCACGCTTACCGGGATCCCAATAACCTGAGGCACTTCCCAATACCTCAAGCTCCAAACCCCGTTCAAACAAAATCACACTATAAAAACTTAAATTAAAACCTATGTTATTGGTGAAATTTATGATTACTTGATGAATTTCTTCCTTCTGTTGAAGACACTCCTCTTCTCAGAGTTCAATATTGATCAATTTATAAGTTCCTGAATAATCTTCTTTCTTTGATAATATACTTGATGCAATCAATTCCTATATCAAAATCAAAGGAACCTTGATATATTCTCTGTCTTAAGATACTCTTGTTAGAGTTCCTTTGCTTTAATTTTACACTTTAATCTTTCTTGTTTAATATATTTTCCTTGATGAAATACCCTCTAATTGTCTTTAAGACACTCTTATCATTCGCAGAGTTCCCTATTTATTCTACTACTACTGTATTCTATCCTGATTTTTTTGCAACACTTGTAGTTAAAATTTAATTAGAAACACTTCATATACTAAGTTGCACCTGAAACTCTTGAGATCCTACTACTACTGTATTCTATCCTGGTTTTTTTGCAACACTTGTAGTTAAAATTTAATTAGAAACACTTCATTTACTAAGTTGCACCTGAAACTCTTGAGATCCTACTACTACTGTATTCTATCCTGGTTTTTTTGCAACACTTGTAGTTAAAATTTAATTAGAAACACTTCATTTACTAAGTTGCACCTGAAACTCTTGAGATCCTTGAATGGTCTTCTTTACGTAAAACACAGCAAGAAATCTCATCACATTCCAAGAGTCCAAAAAGCACATATACAGGTACTTATGCCACTTCACAATTTATATACTTATTAATCAAAAATTCACTTAATTTATCTTCAAAATAAATTTAAAAATCATAAAATAATTAATTTTCACATTTTGCGAAAAAATTTCCAATTCATTAAAAGCCTGGATCTTTTGAAGAGAGCTTATTTTCTAAAATTCTAATTCTAATTTTCTTCACTTTTGCAATTTTTCCCAACTGTTTTCTTACTGAATCTTCTTCATTGGACGTCTTCAAACAGGTCTTGGTTAGTTCCCAACGCGAAAGTGTGAAGAAACTACTAATAGTATATATATATATATATATATTATATATATAATATATATATACTATATATTACTATATATATATATATATATATATCTATCTATAATAATATATTATATATAATATATATATATAATATATATAGTATATATATATATATATATATATAAGGTATATATATTATAGTATATATAGTATAGTATATATAGGCCTATAATATAGTATGATATTATATATAGGTATGATAATATATATATATATAATAGTTATTATAGTTGATATATATATATATATATTATATAGTATATATATATATATATATATATATATATAGTATATATACTAATATATACTGTACATATATATATTATATATATATATATATATACTATATATATAATATATTATAATATATTATATATATTCTGATATATTGAAGTAGTATAGATATTACTATATATAGTCATTATCCATTAATAGATATCTATATATATACTTATAGTATATATATATATATATATATATATATATAGTATTTATATTATATAGTATATATCATATAATAGTAGTATTCTTACACTCGTTCCGGCACGCCCACGCCTTTTCGGCGTAGGAAGGAATAGAGAGTATAGTTCTGAAACTTGGTATATGATTATTGTGTGTGATAAACTGATCACACACGAAATTTCAAGTCGGTGGGATGTATATAGAGGGGGGTCGCCCCCGAGGGTGAACGCTGAAGTATTGCGCTTACGCCCTTGTTTGAGGTGATCTTGAGCGAGACGAAATTGAGGCTAACGAGAGCTTATGATCGGAGAGCCGTGATGCACGTAATCTCGTCGCAGACGAGATCTACGTCAGCGCGCGAGCGGTCGGCTGCGCGCCCACATACAGTCACTCCATGGTACACATCTATATTAAACTTATTTTGCATTACGGTCGAAGAAGTGTTTCCGGAGGAAACACTTCTGAGTTGTGTTTTAAACCCTTCTGCGTGTCCTTCAGCGCCGCACCGCACCGCACCGCACAGCACCGCACCGCACCAATTCCGTCTCAGCTTCTGAAGTTTTTTTATTTTTATTATTATTCGATTATTATTATTATTATTATTATTAATTATTATTAATTATTATAGTTATTATTATATTATTAGTTATTATTATTATTATTATACTAGTAATATAATTTAATGGTAAGTGCAGCAGTAAGTAGTAGTGGTAGTAGTAGTGTAGAGTTATCGTATCGTGATAAAATTTTAGGAAGTGGTGGTTAGATTGGGGAGGTACCCTAGTTATGGACGATGTTACGTCCCCAATGGGTCTCCCCAAAGGGGGGACCCCACCGTCCCCCTTTAAAAATTCGAGTGTTCGTAATTGGCCTGAATTTGGTGGAGGATTTCGAGAGTTGAAAGTTTTCTAGAAATACTTGATATGTGAATCTGTGGAGTTTGGGTCCGGCACCGGTGCTGGAGCCACTGTCGGAGCCGTGTTAATAAACATTCGTATTAACAACAATGTTGGTGTCGCTTATATGGGTTATCGAGACCGTAGAGTTCGAATATGATGGTTATAGGTCCGTATAGGGTGGTCTAGGATCCCACAGAAGGGATCCCGCCCCAAACATTAAATATTGATGTAGGAAAGCTGAAACTTGATATACAGCCTTTTTTAGGTTGTATCTTAGGTGTATACGGGGTAAAATGACCGAATTTGACCAAATTCGGGGACCGGCCCCAAAATCTGAAATATTGGCGTAGAATGAATGAACATTGGTATACCAACCTTCTGGAGGGATGTATCTTAAAGATGTAAACGGAGAGTAAGATGACTAATGGGTGGCCCCCGGAATGGGGTACTCACCGTACCCCAAAATCCTGAAATAATCTGACTTAGAACACACGAAAACTTGATAATACGTCAGCCTTTTTAGGTGTAGTCGTTCCTAGATGTTCCAGGGTAAAATGATCGATTTGAACCAAAATTTGAGGGACCGCCGCCCAAATCTGAAATATTTGCGTAGAAGCGATGAAACTGCGCGAGATACACCTACCATATAAGGTACTCCACATCTATATGGGTTAAATTCAACGCGTAAGCCACAGCCTAATGGGGGTCTCCGGTACCCCAAACCTGAAAAATATTGAACCTAAGAACTGGATGAAACTCGGTATAGTACCTTTCATATAAGGTACCCATAATGTATATAGGTTAAATACAGTACAGTATCCGTCCCAAAGGGGGGTCACACTAAAGCCCCAACAAAACGAAATATTGACGTAAAGATACAACGAAACTTTGGTATACATCTTTCTTATGATGTATCCTCGATAACAGAAAAGAAAAAAAAAAATTAAAATAATAAATAAATAAAAATTTCTTATTCTTTTTGTTTATAAACTTAACAAAATTTACGTTTTTTACATGACCGCCTAAAAGCAAGTAAATCAGTAAATCAAACCACCATTCAACCCCCATCCAGCCACCCTTCTGTCCAATTGTGATCTATTGATCTATTGATTAAGGTCAAATTTTCTTACTAAAATTGTAAAGTTTTACATACCCTAAAGCAGTAAAATCACTAAATCAAACCACCATCCAACCTCCCACCTGACCATCTGTGATCTATTGATGCTATTGATTAAGGTCATATTTTTTACTAAAATTGTAACGTTTTACATACCGCCTAAAGCAGTAAAAGTCACTAAATCATGAACAACTAATTGAATACTTTTGGCAATCTTTTTTAAATGAATGAGTCACAGAATTTTACTCTTCGTCAGCGGGATTCGAACGTTGGACTCCGCGTTGCTGAGTTAACAAAAACAACCGGATGCTCTAACCACTAGGCCATCCACGTCCCCAAAAAGAACGCTTCAAACGTAGATCTATTGATTAAGGTCATATTTTTTACTAAAATTTTTATGTTTTACATACCCTAAAGCAGTAAATCACTAAATCAAACCCACCATCCCAGCCAGCATACCGGTACCCTTCAATGAGCCATTCTTGAGATGCTATTGGATCTATTGATCTATTGTTCCATTGATCTATCGAGCTACTGATTCAGGTCATATCCATAAAATCAAAGGTTCTTATACCAAACATCAACCCAATTATGTTGATGTAACAAAGTTTTTTCCATTAATAAAGTTTATTAGTAATCCTGAACTATGAATATAATGCACAACGACAAATCTGACGCACCTTAAACATGAATAAACTGGTTAAACGCTAACAAAGTTCACACTTAAACAACAGTAAGTAAACTAACATAACATCCAAAAACCGTAACTTATTCACACTTTGTCAAAGCATGTCCTCTAACATGACAATGTAAATTTTACATTTTAACGCATGGTAATATGGTAACAAAATTTACCATAACCGTGGTGTACATTAATCATACAGACCAAGGAGTATACTCTAACGTAACAAAGTTTTTTCCATAATAAAGCTAACATAGCATCAACTGAACTAAGAAATATAATGTACAAAGGCAACCCAGCCACATCTTAAGCAAGAATAAACCTGCTAGGACCCTTAACAAAGAATCCAACACTTAACAACCTGTAAGTAACTAACATAGCACGTTGACGAGTGTCTGGTTGCAAATACGTAACCTATTCCTACTTTACAACCATATCTCCAACATAACGATGTTAATTTACACTACATGGTAATCATTTAACTAACATTTTATTCACGAACAATGGTGTAATTATCATAGCTGTCTCAATCAAACTAATGTCTCTAACATAAGTAAGAGTTTCCACCATCAATAAAACTTGAACATAGCGTAACATGAAAGCGTAAGAAAATAGATGCAAGCAAAGACAAACCTTATCATGGCACAAACTTGCAACGAGCTGGAAGAAACTTGTTAACATTAACAATAGTTACCACCACACTTAACGCCAGTAAAAGTAACTACATGGTAAGTGTAAAGGACTAACCTAATCTTCAGCTTTTTTCACAGCATATAATCTCTAACGATATTACGACGTCTAATTCTTTACAGTACTGAACAGGACAAAACCAGCCCACTAAGATATTCTATGAGTCGAAAATGTATGGCATAACCTTGGTCCGAGCTTATACATGACTGATGCAGCAAATATCATGCTAACATAACAATGTTTTTCACATTAAAAGCTACAACATAGCACTCATACTGAACTAGGAAAATAATATAACAACGGACAAACCTAACACAACTTACACATGAAAATAAACTGTTTAACATTAACAAAGTTCCAGACTTAACACCGGTAAAGTAAACTAACATAACATACAAAACGTAACCTATTTTATCAACTTTTTCAAAAATATCTCTAACATATTAACGTTAATCTTAGATTGACACAGTAACATTTAGCAAAAAATGTGTCATAACGCATGACCTAACCGCACTCATAATACCTAACGAGTAAAGACAAATAAAGTAAAGTTTTTAGGCTTATCTCTTTTTAGACTCCGCCTCCTTTCAGAAAATACCAACTCTAAACATGAAAAAATTGTGATTTATGCTTTTATACTAATTTGGCATAAAGTGGATGCAAAAACTGTATTATATTTACCTCAAAGGCAGTGAAAATTATCAAGCAAGTGTAGCAAGTGCCATTCGCTAACGGTTCTTTACGATTAAATATAAATGACACATCGGCACATCGTTGGGAATAACGAAACTTCTCGTGAAAATAATCAAGACAAGCGTAGAGATGCCGGGGAAGATGTCATCGTATCACCTCGGCGAAAAACTATCGCTACGCTGAAACGAAAATAGTGTATACAGCAGCCCCTTAAAATGTAATGAGTGTCTTTCCTTTGCAACCAATCAGAGAAAGTAAACAAGAATACGGGGTACGAATGAACCATATCAGCGTTCCAAAAGGGTATGTATTCCTCGCGTTAGACAACAACAACAACAACCAACAACAACAACAACAACAACAAAAAACAACAACAACAACACAACAACAACAATAACATAGTACAGAGATAAGTTCTTTCATACAGACAACGAATATATTGCTAACGGTAACATTGTTTTTTCAACATAATAAATGCTGAACATGAGCATGTGACCAGAGCTAAGAAAATAATGTACAAGGCGACGAAAATCTAACAACAACTTAAGCGCCACGAATAAACTGTTAATCATTTGAACAAAGTTCCACACTTAACACCTTTAAAGTAACACTAACATAGCATACAAAATCGTAACCTATTCATACTTTACCAAACGATATCTTCTTACATATTAACGTTAATTTTGCATTGACACAGTAATATTTAAGAAAAATTTATCATAACTTGTTTAAATTATCATACAGAGCAGTGAAAGTAGATGCTAACCGTACAAAGTTTCCGACATTAATAAAGCTAAACATAACATAACTGAACTAAAGAGATATGATGTAACATCGACAAACCTAACACCAGCCATACGTACGAATAAACCACTAACATTAACAAACTTCGCACTTCGATATGATTGTTAATGAAGTCATTGATGCTATATAAGACTTAGACTATGATAGGATTCGTATGAGGTGTGGAAAATGCAATTTCACTTTTGGCGAATGATTCAGTCACCCTGACCGGAAATACTATGTAAACATCAGTTACAGGGATATATTAGACAATATTGTGGTGAAAGAGATGACGAGACGCTTGGAAGGATCATTTCAGTCAGGTGACAAGGCAACCTTTACCAAATTCAAAGTAGTAGCTACCGTGTTCATGATAGCCTAAGGAAGTCATGACTGTAAAAGCGATATTCGAACCAATCTTTAGTTCAAATACCATCGTTACATTAGTGTTCTCTAGAGAAAGGTGCGTAAGAGCTGTCGCCTTTCAAGCTGTTGTTTTCCTACAGACAACAGCTTTTTGAAGCACAGCCCTACAGCTCCTTTCTCTAAACAGAACAACATCTAGAGAAAGGTGCTGTAGGCTGTGGCTTTTCAAAGTCTGTTGTTCTTTAGGAAATAACTGTTGTATCAATAACCGCAACTAAGAATATAAGGTACAAATGCAAACCTAAATACCTCGCGTATAAATAATCAGCTAACATCCTGAAAAAATTCCCTACTGATCAAAGGTAAAGATAGCTAATAGGTCATACAATACTCGATATGCACCCACTTTTTCTCGCATATCAGTCAACAGGTAAGGTCGTATCATCTAACATCCTTAACAAGGTGGCCAATCTCATCAAGATCATCCAACATCTTGAACACTATGAATTAAACTATCTTCAACAAAGTGTCAATCCGTTTTTGAGTATAACATCAATTGAAGTATGAATAAGCATAGACATTAGCAAAAATTCTAGGGCACAACCTAACATTACCGACAACAAAACTTACCTAGGGCTCGAAACGTTTCTAAACATGCATCATCGGTAAAGTGTTAACACAGTAATATCTTTACAAAAACTCATCATTTCTCTTAACAAATCAGTGTTATTTTCTCAGCATTGTTGTATAGTAAATATTGTAAACTAAGTACCTAGCATTACGAATAGACATGTATTTCAATTAACCAAGGAGGTAATCTTAAGAGCAAACGACACTTACTATTCCCAAGAGAAATCCAGGGGGGATGCGCCTCCTTTGAAAGGTGTGAATCTCTGCGAAGGGGGATCACCCCGAAAAGGGGTGGTAGAGCCGGGCTTTAACACACCTCCGAAGGAGGGGTAAGGCCCTCAGCCGCGAACGGGCTGAGGCCTAAAGCCTCATGTGTGTTCCCATCTTCCTTGGTTCTTTCTTCGCATCACTTGAATATCTTGATGGAACCTCCCCCTTGTGCGCTCACTATAAAAAATCCTAGATATCCGGAAACTAGATCTAAAGTGACTATGTAGAAAGTGAACTTTTAATTGCTCATGATTAGCATTTCAAATTTTTGAAAGTCTGAAAGGCATTTTCTGTGACGAGTTCCTAGCATAGTTTGCCAGAGATTTATGTTGCGCCCAAGACAAGTTCTGAAACAACCAAAGACAAAAACTTTTCCCAGGCAGATGGCTTCTATATGCAGTCAATGGAACTTATGAAATTTTTGTCATCCTTGAGTGATTTGGGCGCACATTTTGAGGGACCGCCTAAAGATAATTCCAGCTTTTGAGTTGTCTCCATACCTCTAACCTGGAAAAAAAATCTGCAAATATATTTGAGAACATTCCACCATCTTTTGTCTAGGGCCTCTAACAAAATTGCTTCATCCAGTCCTACGTTTGATGTGGAGTGGTGGGAAATAATTGTTTCCCCTGTCAACCGTGGTTCGTTTAAGATGATATTTGATGCACGCTAGCAGTCAAATAATTTTTCCTAGCAGCCATACAACTTTTTTCCAGTGGTCTTCTTTAGCCTACTAGTCTCGACAGCAGTATATGAAACCGGAGGGTACGTTAGTAATATCCGCTTTGCTTGCCCAACGTAAGATGTTGACGCATCTTCAAAAATCAACGGCAGTATGAGTCCCACTGGTGGTTCATATATCTAAGCTTCTGCAAGATCATTCCTTATATTTTCATATTCCTCTTTCCAGTTTTGTTGAGTGACCTTTTGGAATCGATTCATAAACTATTGCCATTGTTCAATAAAACACACTTCAAGCTTC
>JABUQX010005150.1:35000-42545 GCA_015478945.1 Trachelipus rathkii
CAAGGGAATATTTCCGTAATGATGGCAATTATTATTATTAATTTGTTGGAATAAAAGATGTGCTGAACTCTGAAATTAAAATCGGCGAGTTTATTTTTGCTAATTCATTATAAGGGTTAGTCGCGTAATGCACGAGTATGCGAATGTCCTCAGAACGCTCTCGAATTTTAAATTTTCCATTCTATGGCAGAATTATGTAGTTTTCCAATTGAGACCGTCATCCCAGGATCAAACGCTTGTTTCCTGGCAATACCTCGTGGGAAGATAATTTGCAGCATATGTGTCCAGAGGGGAATAGTTTACTGACACCATAGTTTAGTTGTAATCGTTCAGAAAAAAGGCCTGAATGCGGGGGTAGAAACCCATATAAATCCTCCATGAAAGGCATATCACATTTATGTGTAATATTTAATATTACATTTGCTACTATTGTCAGCCAACTAAATTATGAATTTCGAAGGTAATATGACACACTACTCTGTTGGGGATCGGTATTCCAGTATAATCGTACAACAGTCAGCGGAGCACTTACGAATGTATAATCGTGTGTCTTAGCACAGCTATTTAATTGTAACATCCGATAACACTATGCCTAATATGTATACAACCCAGGAACTGACGGATATGGTTGAGGCGTTTATTCTTGAAGACAAGAATGCCCACAGAGCTACGGAGGTGTATAGACGGAGATATCCAGATCGTTTGGAACCGCATTCCACTATAATGTACAGATTGTACACAGGTTTTCAAGAATAAGGTTCGACCAACTCACCATCTCGCCACCCAAGTCAACCTCCCACCCGTACCCTTGACATGGAGTTTGACTTTCTATTGTATACCACGGAACACCCAACAACCTACTTACGGCAGACAGGAACGGTACGGTGCATTCTACATATGTACAACATTTTTCATTACAGAGCACACATTGTGCACGGTCTGCATCCCGGCGATCCCGGACGTTGGTTGTAGTTCGTAGTCCAAATGTGTTCCATGTTTGACAATAAACTTGACGGGCAGCTCCGTATTTTGTGGACGGATGAGGCCAGGTTTACCAATATTGGCACGATTAATGGGTGGAATTATCGGTACTGGACCGAGGAAAACACCGCATATCACCTACAGCACGCGACACCAGGTAGTTTACTCCATAAATGTGTAGTGTGAACTGCTAGATAATATACTGATCGGGCCGGACATTTACCATAGAAACCTAGATAGCGAATGAAATCAAGAATTTCTGGACAATTTGCTACTATTGTCAGCCCTAAATTATGACGTACCATTACAGACACATCAAAATTTGTACTATCAGCATGAAGGATGCCCAGCACATACAGCAAGGGCTGTGCAACATCATCTAAACGTAACACACCCCGGTAGGTGGATAGGAACATGGGGTCCTATTCCGTGGCCTCCTAGATCACCGGACCTTACTCAACTGGAGTATTACCTGTAGGGCTACCTGAAGAATCGTGTCTACGGTTGGGGTACACAACACGATAACATCAGTTTAATAACCTCTTAAGTCCGAATCATCTCACGGCTTGTCCGATAGTCGACTCCGAAAATAATCACATTAGTCAACATGCGAGGGTAGGATATCGGGGAGGAAGGGGACTATTCGGTGGTGAGAGACAATGTTTCGGAGCGGGGAAAGCGCGAAGAAAAGGTAAGAGAAGAACCAGCTATATGTATGCATTATACGATGAAGAATTGTACCTCATAACAGATAGTACTACAGGAAAGGATTTCATACTATAATAACGAATAATACTTATTTGGAGCCTCGTAAATAAACGGATGGTATTTACAGAGTTATTAAATCATTTCTGTTATAGCAAGTTCATAAACTCTTTCATCGTAGCTATATTAATAGTACCTAATATATAACTACGCTGTATATGCGTTTTCGGCCTCATTCACATGTCTAATACCTATTACAACTAAACATTTGTCTGGTCAACCGGATATTGACGGCGCAGCAGCACGTATTTTTGCCAGCGTCTCGGCATTGAAGAGTAACTTACCATTGAATCGAGAATTTACTGTCTCTATGGAACGCCCTAATAGATGTTTTTCGCAACACATAATGCAATTATCTAAAATACATCAGAAACAACGGAAGAAGGCGTGTTAATATGAAAAATTCGAAGGTTACATGAGGCAATTCGGCAGAAGTTCTGTTGTTGCTGATACAGAGAGATGATTATGTTTTATTGACTGGATGATGGTGAACACACCTTAATAAACAGCATGTACCGACCCCTCTTTACTTTTCCCTAAGTTTTATAATGGACTATCAATTACGCCGAATATTCCGTTGTTGCACATTAGCTGAGCACCCCGACACCGGCACTACATCACAGTCACCGTGACCGACGCGACCGCCTACCGTCGGCGGCGGACCGGACTGCGCGGTTTAGCGCACGCCACACCGCACCGCCACACAGCTCGTGCGGTAGTACAGCGGGCACACCACAACACACACACACACACACACAAACACACAACACATATATATATATATATATATATAATATATATATATATAATATATATATATATATATATATATATATATATTATATATATATATTTATATCTTTCTGTATCTACCCAACATAGGAAGTTAAAAATTATCATTTAACGGACCTGTTGTGTTATTATAGGAAGAATGGGTCATTTTTGAATTTAAAAAAATAAGTAAAAAATTAAAAAATTGCTAGAGCATTAATAAATAGCATTTATAGCAACTTTAGATGCTAAATGAATGCATGGCACATGGAACGCGGTAAATGAATGCATAGTTTACAGGGAGCTTCCCTCCCCGTGCCCCACCGACCCGTGAGTGCTGGAAATATAAAATATATCTTTATTCTTTAGTAACAAAAGTATATATAAGCATATAATTTTTTTAACAAATTGAAGCATCTGGCAGTATTAGTCATGAAGTATGAAATTTGCAGACAACTTTTTTCAGGCTCATTTTCTAAATTTATTTTTAAAACTTTCGTTCACTACGGATCATTTACAACATTTCTTATAAGTTTCATGAAAATCAGTGTAAATCAGCTGGTGTCTTATAATTGATAATTTCGTCCATAGTTATAAATATGATATTTGGAGGCCTACTTTTTCATATAATAATTTAAAAACAAAGTTTTACCACAGAATATTAATAAGTACATTATTTCATAACTATTTATTAAAAAAAAAAAAAAATTTTTTTAAAAACATTCCTATAACAAAGCATGGCCATGATACACCAAAAATGTACCGAATAAAAGTACCGATGTTTTTCGGTACCGGTACACAAAAATTTGATTGGGCGATACCGTTACATCGGTACTTTTCAAAAGTGTTGGGCGATACCGGTATCGGTACAAAAAGTATCGCCCGATACATGTACCCGGTACATGTACCCGGTACATGTACCGCGGTACTCAGCCCATCTCTGTATTGTTGATATATATATAATATATATATATATATATATATAGTATATTATATATATACTATATATATATATATTTATATATACTATATATATTATATATATATATGAACTTGACCTTTAAAAGGATGTTAACCGATGTATAATCGTAACGAAACGATGTTAATCGAATTTTTTTCTTCGAATTTATTTCAAGGCAATAGAGGGTCAAAAAGTTGCCAATAACAGTTTTTTTTTTAACTAAAGGAATTACCCAAGATTAAATCGCAAAGATGGAAAGAGTCAGGGTCTCCTGACCTCAGCTCGGGGACGACTGTGGGGGGACGAATGTCCCCCACTCTGTTCCACCATCGATCCGAGCCCCTTAAAGAAATTTAAAAAGAAATTAAAAAAAATTAAACATATAAAATTAACATGAATAAAAAAAAAGCAACCTGTGGTGACTATTGCGCTCCTTCCTATACTGGAGTTTTAGCTACACACTGTTACTACACTGCAAAGGTTCACTGCGATAGTGCTCCGGCGATTTTCGATATCATGTCTTTTTATGTAACATCCTTTTAAAATTTTTTGTGCCTATATATATATATATATATATATAATATATATTATATATAATAATATTTAATATATAGTGATATATATATATTATTAAAAATTTAATATAAAAAAATATTAATTTAAAAAAATATATATTATATATATAGATATATATATATATTATATTATATATAGTAGTATATATATATATATATAATGTACACATATATATATATATATATAATATATATATTATATATATATATATATGTATATATTAATATAGTATATAATATATATATATATATATATATATATAGTATATATATATATATATATATACTATATATGTATATATATAATATATGATTATATATATATAAGTGGCGGCTCGTGTAAAGCTTGGCATGGAGGGGCTGCAAGTTATATAATATATACTAATATTAGTATTATATATATACCTTATATACTTATATATATATATATATATATATATATAATTATATATATTTATATAATATATTATATATAATATATATATATATATATATATATAAAACGTAAACCTTATTTATTCTGCTGATATTCTTATTTAAAAATAAGATTAGCTCTTCGACTTTTAGATATTTATGTGTAAGTGTATGCATAAATTACAACTTTTTTTTTTTTTTAATATCGATTGCATGCATTCGAACACATTCTGCAATTAAAAAGACTTGATAACTCTCTTAGATGGAAATATTATAAAATCAATTATCTTTTCTAAAATATCAATATCTGATAGGATTATCCTCAAACGGACTATTACCTAATTTTTTATATTTATGTGTAAATGTGTGCATAAATTATAGGACTTTTTTTTTTTTTAATATCGATTGCATGCATTCGAACACATTCGGTAAAGCAAAAGCCTAAAAATAAAATTGTATTGTAGAGGTGTCAAATTTAGAAACAAATACGAAAAACGTCATTGCCTGCTTATCTAGGATTTGGTCTCTCTCTCTCTCTCTCTCTCTCCTTCTCTCTCTCTCTCTCTCTCTCTATATATATACTATATAATATATATATATATATATATTATACTATATATTAGTATACTATATATATATATATATATATATATATATTATATATATAATATAATATATATATATATATATATTATATATATATATATATATATATATATATATTATGGCTATTTATAAGTGGTTGACTCGGAGCGAAAAATCAATAATTAAATGTTTTCGTTATTTTTAATAAGTTTTGAAAGGGTAAAATACATTAAACTTTTAGGGTAAACTAACACTACTAAACCCTAACCTTCACCTAACCCTGTTTTAAAAACCTTAACCTTTAAAAAAAAAAACTTAACCAACTTATACCTAAATTAACCTAACCTAAATTAACCTAACCACTTTATATTGTCCTATATTTATATAATATATATATATATATAGTATATATATATATATATATATATATTTATATTATATATATATATATATTATATATATATATTATAATAAATATATAATATAATATATATATAGTATATATACTATATAAATTATATATATATATCACAGGTAATTATTTTTTGCATATATTTTCACTATGTTATTTCTCGCACAAAATAAAATAAACACAAGCTCTCCCCCCGTAAAATGCGAATAAACTGACTTTAGTGTCTCTGACTCTCTATATACAAGTAAAAGAAGGACATTATATGGACAAATCTAGCAACCCTATAAAATTTGAACCGTAATTTTATATGAGAAAAACTTCCAAGTTGCCATGAAATAATAGAAGCCAAACTGGCAACATTATAAAAAGTACTATAGGAATTTGAATTCTTTATTTTCGTATGTTGCTATATTTGTCTTATTTTTAAGAACTTATAAAATTGGCTTATTTTAGGGCAGCAAAAGAAGAGCCCAAATTTTATTTGAATTAAATATGAATATATTAATAAAATGTAAATACTCAAATTTTATTTCAATTAAATTGAATATATTGAAATAAATATCGTACGCACGAATTTGCCAGTTGGAAAAGGGATTCCTTTGTTATTTTTTCTAATTGATTACTAAGTTTTTTATGTACTAAATTGGTTAAAAAAAAAACATCAGATCAACTTTACCTTTGACAAAAATTTCATATTTTCTATCACGATCCCTATGCCTGGCATTTTTAATTTGGAGGGGCTGCCAGCCCAATAGCCCATAAGACGAGCCGCCACTGGTATTATATATATGGCAAAAAGTTCAGAGGTGGATCACTTGTTTTCGACTCGTGAAAAGTCGGTATATGGTGAGTCGCAGTGAAGGTCGCTCAAGGTCAACTCAGTCACGAGCATATTTGCAAGCGACGAAAGCAATATATATATACTATATATATATATATATATATATATATATATTATATTATATATATAATTATATATATATATATATTATATATATATATATATATTATATATATATAACTGTAATATATATATTATATATATATATATATATATATTATATATTATATATAATATATATATATATATAATATATAGTAATATATTATATATATAATATACAGGCGTAGGCCAGGATTTTTCCTTCAGGGGGGGGGCAAGGTTGAGATATATATATATATATATATGATATTATATATAATATATATATATATATATAATTATATATACTATATATTATATATATATCATATAGTATATATATATATTAATATATATATATATTAATATGATATTTATATATATCTATATAATATATATTATATATATATATATATATATATAATATACTATATATATATAGTATATTATATATACTATAATATATATAGATATATATATATATAATATATATATATATATATAATATATATATATATGTATATAGATATATATATATATAATAAATATATATATATTATATATAATAATATATATATATATATATAGTATATATATTTATATATATATATATATATATATATATATATATATAATATATATATAAATATATATATATATATAATATAATATTATATATATATATATATATATATATATATATATATAAAAATTATGGTCTTCAAAATTGCTGTAACAATTCTTTTATTTTCTGCAATTTGTTTTTTTAATCGTTTTGTCCTGCAGCTGAATATCAAAACGGGTACGTCCTTCCGTAAATTGAATTTCAACAGCTTTGGCAGACGCCAAATGCTATCGACATATAACTGAAAGCCTTCTAAGCGGAGAATAATGTCAGAAGAATCCAGCAGTATAAAAGCACAAAGCTAGTTGGACTTTAACTACAATATGAAAACGAAACACATTAAACTTTAGAAAAAATAATATAATACGTTATTAATTAGTAATTCACTTTTCATTATCTTTCGATTTGACTTATTTTTTTTTTTTTTTCAGTTTTTTCCTACTACTAACCTTAAAAACGTTGTACTTGGCAAACATTAAGGTTCATAATTTTTAATTTCGAGCTAAGATTTAGGGGGGGGGTGGGCAAAGTGGC